>CAUYSK010009876.1:0-22069 GCA_963575035.1 Avahi laniger
AGATAAATCTGAACCTTATTACTCATAGCCAATTTCACTGTCCTAGGAAAAAGAACTTTGAGCTAGGTTTATAGCAAAAGAAATGTAAATACATTTCTCTTATATAAATAGATAGATATTTCACGCAGATATAAACAAAAATAATTCTGGTAAATTTTACTTTGTGATATAAAGGAATAGTTTTGCGTTTTCATCATTTGTGCTTGTCGATCATGATTTCCAAGCTCCGTTTTCCATAATTAAGATTTCTTTGTCATATTTAGAACATAGTTATGATGATATTTTCTAGGCATTCTAGTTTATAAGTATATTTGTTAGGATTCTCCCGAGAAATACAAAATGTAGGAGTTAGATAGAGAGAAATTTAGTGTAAGGAGCTGGCTTACACAATTATGAAGGCTGATATTGGGAAGTTCCAATATTTCCAGCTGGCAAGCTAGAGACTCAGAAGAACCAATGGTGTAGTTCCAGTCTGAAGATCTGAGAACCATGGAGCTGATAATACATGGAGCTGGCTGGCTCAAGAACCAGGAATAGCTGATGCTGCAGTTCAGGTACAAGAACAGAAAGAAAGAAAAGAAAAAAAAAAAAACAAAAAAAAAAAACTGATGCCCTAGCTCCAAGGCTATTAGGCATGATTAATTCCCTCTTACTCAGTCTTCTGTTCTGATCGAATGCAATCTGTCCACATTAAGGTGGACAATCTGCTTTACTCAATCTACTAAAGCAAATGTTAATCTTATTCAGAAGCACTCTCACAGAAACACCCAATACAATGTTTGCCCAAATATCCGAGTAACTCGTGGCCCAGTCAAGTTGACACATAAAATTAATCATCACAATATGTATTATTCCATTACATTTATGCCTCGAAACAGCATTGAAAATTCATTAGGAAAATAACTGTTGAACTTCCTTCTAGTGGAGAATTATATAAATTACTTTTTAAAATAAAATTATAAAGTAAAATATGAAAATAAAAGCAGCCACTGACACAGCACAAGTCATGTACTATGAATCAATATTTTTAAAATATTTTGGCTCAGCTTATTACCAATATTGTTACAAATATGTCCAATGTAAATTTGTCTATGCACATGATTTTATTTTTCTTTCAAAAGTATCACTTGTGAGGGTGAAAGTCTTAAAAGACCCTCTCAGGAAATAGTTAGATCTAACAAAAAATTGCAAATTATTTATGTCACAGCTGTCATGATTCATAAATTCAAATTTTCCCTAGAGTATTTCCTAACCCATTTTGAAACAACAGCCATGTAAAGTTATCCAGTTGGTCTTTTGATTATATTTAGCTGTTTGTGAGTGTTAGAAGGTGCAAATAAATCATTGTTTTGAAATTCTGAATTGATATTAAATTAAAAAAGTTGTAACTAATACATCTAAAATAGATTTAGTAAATCAAAAAATAAGTTTGAATGTTCCCCTCAGAAGATCTAACATATAACTTACCTAGAAAAAATTCATAAACATGCATTCCTGCAGGCAAAAAACAAAATACACTATATAGTATTTTATACAAAGTATGTATTTATAGAAATATTGTTTGTATCTACTCTTCTTATGGACAGAAAATTTGAGTTAAAACAAAAACATTTAAAATAATGTTATTAATTTTTGTATTTTCAATTTATTTTATCCCTCATACTATAACTGCAATACACCGCTAGTATGAGTCAGTAGAGAGAGAAAAACAAATAAACATGCAAGAATATAAACAATGTTTCTCAATAAATTTGTCAAAATCTACTACCAGGAGTAGAGAAATATAAGGGATCCCAAACATTAGTTACAATGTTCTTGATCAACAATGTATTTTACCAGTAACACAAGACCTATATAAAAATGTATCATCTGCTCATATTGATCACTACTATTTCTTTGCCTTTATTTTTCCCTTTTTAATATATGTAAGTGAAAAGGGTTTTTTTTTTTTCTGTTTCAAAAACATCTGAAAATTCTAGGAAGATGTTGTTCATAGTTGGAATATAACGTAGATGATTTGCCTTAAAATACGGGTCCAATGGCATAAATAAAATCTACTTGGAAGAGGAAAAGAGAAAGTTTCCTCTAAGTAATAGGTGGTATCTCCAAAACAGTTGAAACTATGTTACTTCTGAGGATGCCAAATGTAGATTAGGAAATACATCCCAAAGATAGAGGAAACAAATTAATTTTCAATATAAACAATAAATGATGGTCTTAATGTTAGAAAATGTAAAGGCCAGGCATTGGTTTTTGACTGAGCTTCTTCTCATTTAAGAAAATCCATGTAGGGCACTAAAGATTGAGGGGCAGCAAAAATTGATTGACTTAATGATGGATAAGTATTCTTCAGAGCAAGCAGGCTAGGTACTCAACAATGCCCTACCCCTAGTGAGTATATCAATCCACTCAATTACCCTACTCCTGCTCTGTTTTTCCCTTGACTTCCTGGGCTATTATCTCCTTTTCTGGAAACCCTACAACTGTGATTTAGGACATGTTGATATAAAAGAAAAAAAGCGGCACCAATAGATTTTCTTTTACAGGCAGGAGAAAAATGAAAAAAGATCAGGAGAATCGGTGTTATTAAGATATTAAATATTTTCCTAAATAAAATTCCCTGCTGAAAAGTAGGAGGCATTTTTTTTTTTTTTTAGCAGAACTCCATCCTTGATGCTTTTTCAGTTATATACCTGTTAAACTCAAATATGAAAACTAGCAGGTTGAGATTTCTAAACAATGTCATGTAAATTTAGGAAAAAATGATACCGGCTATATTTTAAATTTCAAGTTAATGATGATGTCAAAATATTTTTTAAAATTATATTATATAAATGACATTAAAATGATCATGGATCTCTTTCAAAGCTATAAAATATTCACTTTTGAAAAAATGAATACATTAGCATTTTAATGCCTATAATAATAACAACACTTCTCACACTCAGAATTAAGTCCAAAATTCCATGTCACTGAGATATTTCTCTCTTTAAGCCTCAGGAGTTTGCAAATTACATTCAAGTGATGTTCAAGCATTGTATAAATACATAGGGAATAAGAAAGAAAAGTTCCTCGTTCCTGATTCCTTTGAAGAACATACACAACTTGTTGCGGTTTTAATGACATCTTTGTTCTCTCAAGTAATTGAATTTATTTGACAAATTGCACATAAAGTATAACATTATTTTATTAGTAACACGCTTACAAGATGGAGTAATTTGTCAAATTTTGTAGAACACAATGTACTCTTTATAAAATGTAGGCTTTAAAATGTGTAGTTCAAAGGAATAGATGATAGTATTTTTGCGTATGAAAGAAACGAAAACTTAAAACATTAAAATAGCTTGGAACATATGTCCATTGAGACTATTTAGACTTTCAACACAAAAAAATAATAGGAAAAAACTAACAATGAAACTGGGTGCTGTCCTTTATTTTCTTGCTTATTTTGTGTAAAGGATATGAAATAGCAAAGTATGAAGTCAGTCATCTCTCAGGTTTTGTACAGTTTACTCAGAATGCATAGATTTATATATCTTTTAATATCCTTGTTATTTAGTTTATGTTATCAAGTGAGAGAAGTAGTAGAATTTCTGATCACTTCTTTTAGTGAGGTACTGACAAAACATCCTATAATGTGGATACTTAGTACATAGCACTTGATAAGGAAGATAATGATCCAATTCAAAATAGAATATAATGCATTCCATTCAGAATTTTCTATTTGCTTTCCTTTTCAATAAAAGTCAGTATTCTTTCATATACTTGATATGTGCACACTCAATATACAAAGAGACTGTAGCATGTTTTAAATGATAATACAGAAAATCAAAATTCTCTTCATAGGATGCAGAATGTTATCAAAGTTATAAAAATCATTATTGTGCTGCATTCTGCTCCACATGTACTATACAGAGACATAATATTTTCTTCTCATAAAGAAACAGCTAAAAATGCCCCAGAATCAAGCCGAGGAAATAAGATTTTTTCAGGTATTTTAGAAGTGTTGTTTCCCTTCAAGTTACCAGCTTCTGTAGCTAAGAAGAAAAAGAACACACAGCAGTTTTTAAATTACATTGAAGTAAAACAATAAAACGTCTCAAACTGAAATTAGGTATGCCTAATTTTTAAGTGTTTACATTTCCTGCACCTTTTCATCATAGACTAAATTAAAGTTACAGGAAAACTGGAGTAAATCTTAAATAAGGAGTTGTATAATTTTGTCTTTAGGTTATTATCTATAATCAATATTTGAAGGTAATAACATGTTTAAACAAAGCAGATATAAGTAAAAGAAGTAGGCTCTTGTACCATTACTCACTATTTTATAGCTAATTCTCATAACTCAATTTAGATGGATATGCATAATTCAATATTTTCACAGATAATCTGGAAGTGTACTTTAGTTTTTTAATTAAATACGTTACTTCAACTGTTTTACATATTTTTCTTTGATACATAAAATTATGGAAAGTGAATAGATAATTTACTAGATCAATATTTTCAAAATAAAATGTCTGATAAATATTTACATGTCATTTCAAATGAAAATATATTTGCTTTTGTGTTTGATAATTCCAAGTTTATTTTAATTCAAAATACAAGTGTCCAAAATTTGTACATAATAAGTAATTGATGTACTTTTTATTGCACACAAATGGCAACTTCTTATAAATGATAGTACTCTACAAAAGCCTAATAGTTGTTCTTTTATGGAAGATTTAATTAGTAGACTTTCAACTCAGTGATATATAGCCACCAAATCTGTTTTCTCATTGAATCTTCATAGGCCTCCTGGGTTCTACAGATGCAGAGATTAATCTGGATCCTTCAGGGGAAATTGTTTAATAGATTTCCTCATTTCTGGTTGAAGAATACCATGAAAGCTATTGATGTTTGGATGTTTTGACCTGATTATTCTGAAGTCACATGGTTAGTGTTCTTTATAGGGTTATACCTAAAAGACTCATCGCCCTTACCCAAATAAAAAGCAGGATCTTTATTGAAGGTGGTGCTGATAGTGCCAAAACCAAAAAGGCAGAGAAAAAATTCATTACTATGTGTTTCTCACTATCTTCTTATTCATGGGTTGGTAGAAGTTAATGATTGCCACTGACATCTATTTTTAGCTAGGAAAATAAAATTAAATCTATTGTCAAAGAAAAATAATTTGATGGACTGGAGAACAAATTATTCATTTCAGTATTTTATTATATAATAGTGTATTTGATTTTTGTAAAAATACTTACGTCATTATACACACACACACGCACACACACAATTTTTTTTTTTTTTACTTTGGGAAAAAGATTAATAAAAGTGGCTGTGCATTACCATTGAAAATGCCTATGTGAATATCTTATCCAATTATCTTGTCTGACATTCTATCCCATATATTCTGGTTGAATTTTATGAGGTTTAACAGCCCAAAATAAGGCCCCTGTGACTATAAAAAGGGCTGTATACACTTGGAATAAAGGTTGGATTTAAAGGTCAAGTATTTATTTATTTGTTTGTTTGAGGTTTTAATCTAGGGACCCAACATATTGCAATTTATTCAAACTCTTGTACCTTATTGCAAGAGAACAAGAGATATTTTGTCCTAAGTGAGGAAAAAGATACAGAACAGAGAGGCTGAGGTTAGTGACGGAAGTGAGGAAATGTAGAGTAATTTTGTCTATTTACACTGTTTTGGCCCTGACTGTGTGGAATGTTAAATAGTATCCTGTCCTATAAAAATTAGCTTTGCAGATAAAAGATACGTTAAAGATCTAAAGTGACCAAATAATAAGACCGATTTGTCCTAAAACCAAACCAGAAGTAATGAAAGCTATGATTACTTCAATTTTTCTTATAACTTACAGTTTTTGAGAAATAAAACTTCTTAAGAATTACAGTTCAATTTGAATTCTTTAAGGATTCTTCTTCTAGGAAAACAATTAGCACCAGGTGAATTGAATATATCTTACAAACCCAAAATAGTTCTAAATATTTAGTTCCACATACTAAGACCATTCAGATTAAAAATAGATGGCATAGAAATGATTTTGAAATAATTAAATGGACAGCTCTAAATTCACCAGTATTGCTAATCTAACTTTATTTCTGAAAAGTCCACTGTAGAAAAATCCTGTTTTAGTCAAACATGTTATTTATTTAAATAAATAACACATGTTTTAAAAATGCCGTGAATCTCTCAATCTATTTCAATTGTTTACACTGGCCCCTTGGTTTGCATATCTTTTCTTTCTCTTTTAATTAAAGCTTACATTTCCTTCACAGTTCAAATCAGTACCTACATTCTCCTTAATAGCACATTCAACTCATATTATATTTTACTCTTTAAATAACTGCCTTGCTAGATTCATTTTTTTGCATAGGACCTATTTTCACAACCACATTGTAAAACATTATAGAAAAGAAATGGTTGTTTTTATACTTCCTTAATGTTAAATTGAGAAGAAGTTTTAATGAAACCTAAATTAAATAAGAGTATTCATTTCTTGAAAATTGTATTTATCTTGAAATTATTGTGTGTGTGAGAGGGAGTGTGTATTTGTGTATGAGGGAGGGAGTGAGGGAGGGGCAGAAAGTGAGCAAGAGACAGACATTGAGAGAAACAGACAGAAAGAAAAGAGAAGGGGCAGAGGAGAGAGAGAGAGAGAGACTGACGGAGGAGGATACTCATTTTCCGTGAGGTAGGTAACATGAAACCCCTTTATTAGTGAACGGATATTACTGTCAGAAATGTTTAAAATTCTTTTAAAGTCAACTTTTAAAAGAAATTCTAAAAATAAATATGTTTATAGATTTGTTCAAAAGATAGTATAAGCTCATTTAATAATTCAAGCAGTATTAAAATCATAAAGCCTGTTAAGAATCTTTTAAAATTTTTTCTAGTATTAAATTTCGATCTCTCTCTTGCTCTCTCTTTTTCTCCAAGATTGCATAAATGAGCATAAATGTGCATTTGTGTTTATATATGTAAGTATAGTGGAATAGACATTGGAGTTTTCTATGTGTTGTTTCTTTTCATTCAGCAATATGTCTGCCTCTGTCTCAGATATACTTTTATATTACAGGCTAAAGACAGTAATTTAAGCTAACCAGAATGTATGGCAGCCACGTGTTTATTTGTATTGTTTTATGATTGGTTCACATGCCATATGAGCTATTAACATTTTCAATATTATCTTTTCATGTAGATATAACTGATCTCTTATTAACAGCTTCATAAAGCTCCATTTCATAGATCTTCCTTATTTAATCAATCCAAAATTGTCAGATCCAAATTTTTTCAATATCAAAAACCCTATGTTAAACATTTTTATATTAAATAATATATCTTAGCATACTTGACACATTATCTTCTTGGAACAAATTTAATAAGTTGAGCTTATTGGCTCAAATAAATTCTGATACATATTGCTAGAATATACTCCAAAAAGAGTTGTTCCAATTTATACTTCTGTCAAGACATTTTGAGAGTTACTCCTTTCCTTAATCCTTGGGCATACTGAAAAGTAGTATCTCATTTTGATTTCCTATTTCTTTTAGATTATGCATATCCAAACTTTTAAAAATGCTTTCTTTTCCCCTTTGATGCAATAGTTGTACATTTTCCCATTTTTATGTTCACTTTTTCTTGTCAGTATTTCTGAAAGGATATTAGCACTGTACATTGCCTAATATGTATGTGTGTGTGTGTGTGTGTGTGTGTGTGTAGCCTGTCATTTATCTTTTCTTTTTTTTCCTTTTTTATTTATTTATTTTCAATTTCACTGTATTATGTGGGTACAAGTGCTTTGGTTACACAAATTGCCTTTGCATCACCCGACAAACGTGCTCATCCCCAGACAGAACACACTGCATCCGTTAGGTGTGAATTTACCCATCCCCTCCTTACCCCTTCTACCTGCTCAACATCATATGAATATTACTTCCCATATGTGCACATTAATGATGATCAATTACCACCAATTTAATGGTAAGTACATGTGGTGTCTGTTTTTCTGTTCTCATAATACTTCACTTAGAAGAATGACCTCCAGCTCCATCCAGGATAATACAATAGGTAGTTCACCAACTTTTTATTGCTTAGTAGTAATTCATGGTATACATATCCCCATTTTATTAATCCACTCATGTATTGATGGCACTTGGGTTGTTTCCACATCTTTGCAATTGTGAATTGTGCTGCTATAAACATTCAAGTGCAGATGTCTTTTTCATAGAATGTCTTTTTTTTCCTTTGGATTGATACCCAGTAGTGGGATTGCTGGATCAAGTGGTCGTTCTACTTTTAGTTCTTTGAGCTATCTCCATACTACTTTCCAGGGAGGTTGCACTAGTTTGCAGTCCCACCAGCAGTATATGAGTGTTCCTATCTCTCTGCATCCATGCCAACATTTGTCGTTTGGGGACTTTTTGATAAAAACTGTTCTAGCTAGAGTTAAGTGATATCTCATTGTGGTTTTGATTTGCATTTCTCTGATGATTAGAGATGTTGAGTATTTTTTTATATGTTTCTTGGCCATTAGTGTAGTTTCTTTTGAAAAGTTTCTTTTCATGTCCTTTTCCCACTTTTTAATGGAGTTATTTGATTTTTTGTTGCTGATTTTCTTGAGTTCTACATAGATTCTACTTGTCAGCCCTTTATCAGATGCATAGCATGCAAATATTTTCTCCCATTCTATAGGTTGTCTGTTCACTCTAGGGATATTAGGTTGGTGCAAAAGTAATTGTGTTTTTAGCATTGTTGAAATTTGCCATTTGATATTGGAAAACATTCTTAAATAATTTTTCACTTTATGTTTTTTTGCTAATGATTTATAACTTGCTGTTTATTTTATATTTATTTTATATTATGGAAATGACATCAGAGAGAAAGCAAATTCAAGCAATTTTCTTATTTGAGTTCAAAATGGGTTGAAAAGCAGTGGAAACAACTCACAACATCAACAACGCATTTGGTCCAGGCACTGCTAAAGAACATAGAGTGCACTGGTGATTCATAAAGTTTTGCAAAGGAGAAGAGAGCCCTTGTCAACGCGGAGCAGAGTGTCCGGCCATCAGAAGTTGACAACAACTGATTGAGAGCAATCATCGGAGCTGATCCTCTTAACACTGCATGAGAAGTTGCTGAAGAACTCAACATAGCGGTCTATGGTCATTCAGTATTTGAAGCAAAATGGAAAGGTGAAAAACTTCTGTAAGTGAGTGCCTCATGAGCTGACCGAAAACCAAGAAAATCATCGTTTTAAAGTGTCATCTTCTCTTCTTGTATGCAACAATGATGAACCATTTCACAATCAGATTGTGAAATACAACAGACAGTGAATTTTATATGACAACTGTTGATGACTAGCTCAGTGGTTGGACTGAGAAGAAGCTCCAAAGTACTTTCCAAAGCCAAACTTGCACCAAAATGGTCATGGTCACTGTTTGGTGGTCTGCTGCCAGTCTGATCCACTACAGCTTTCTGATTCCTGGTGGAACCATTACATCTGAGAAGTATGCTCAGCAAATCGATGCGATGCACTCAAAATTGCAATGCCTGCAGCTGGCATTACTCAACAGAAAGGGCCCAATTCTTCTTCACTGCAACCCTGGACTGCATGTTGCATAACTGATGCTTCAAAAGTTGAAAGAATTGGGCTACGAAGTTTTGCCTCATCCACCACATTCACCTGACCTCTTGCCAACCAACTACCACTTCTTTCAGCATCTCAACAAATTTTTGCAGGGAAAACCCTTCCACAAACAGCAGGATACAGAAAATGCTTTCCAATAATTCCTTGAATCGTGAAGCATGGATTCTTATGCTATGGAAATAAACAAACTTATTTCTAGTTGAAAAAAATGCGTTTATTGTAACGGTTCCTTTTTGATTAATAAAGATGTGTTTGAGTCTAGTTATAATGATTTAAAATTCAAAGTCCAAAACCACAGTTACTTTTGCACCAGCCTAATAGTTTCTTTGGCTGTTCAGAAGCATTTTAATTTGATCGAGTCCCATTTATTTATTTTTATTGATGCTGTAATTGCTTTTGGGGTCTTCTTCAGAAATTCTTTGCCTACAAGAGTTTTTACAACATTTTCTTCTTGAGTCCTTATGGTTTCATGCCTTAGGTATAAGTCTGTTATCCACCATGTGTTGATTTTTGTGAGAGGTGATAGGTACAGATCCTGTTTCAGTCTTCTACATGTCGCTATCCAATTTTCCCAAACCGATTTATTAAATATGGGTTTCTTTTTCACATTGTATGTTTTTGTCTGCTGTGTCAATGATCTGATGGCCATATGAGGATGGTTCCGCATCTGAGTTCTCTGTCCTGTTCTATTGGTCTATGTCTCTGTTCTTGTTCTAGTACCATGCTGTTTTGGTTACTATAGCCCTGCAGTATAGCTTGAAGTCTGATAAATTTGTTCTGAATTTGCTCTAAATTTGTTCTTTTTGCTTAAGGTTGCTTTAGCTATATGGGGACTTCTGTGGTTTCATATGAAACATAGAATTATTTTTTCTAGATCTGCTAATAATGATGTTTGTATTTTAATAGAGATTGCACTGAACTGTGTATCACTTTGGGTAGTATAGACATTTTAGCAATGTTGATTCTGCCAACCCATGAACATGGTATGGTTTTCCATCTGTTTATGTCCTCTGCTATTTCTTTTCTCGGTATTTCATAGTTCTCCTTATAGAGGTTTTTCATCTCCTTAGTTAAATATATTCCTAGGTATTTTATTTTCTTTGTTGCTATTGTGAAAAAATTTTGATTTCTTTTTTGGTTTTCAGTTTGACTATCGTTAGTGTATACAAATGTTACTGATTTATGTACATTGATTTTGTATTCTGAGACTTTGCTGAACTTATTTATCAATTCCAGTAGTCTCTTGCCAGAATCTTTGGGGTTTTCTTGGGATAAAATCATATTGTCAGCAAAGAGTGATAGTTTTTTCTCTTCTGCCCCCATTTGGATTCCCTTGATTTCTTTCTCTTGTCTCATTGCTCTGGCTAGGATTTCCAGCACTATATTGAATAGAAGTGGTGATAGAGGCCAGCCTTGTCTGCTTCCTATTCTAAGAGGGTATGCTTTCAATTTTTCCCCTTTAAATGTGATGTTGACTATGGGTTTTTCATATATGGCTTTTATTATTTTTACATAAGTCCCATCTATGCCTATTTTGTTAAGAGTTCTTATTATAAAAGGGTGCTGAATTTTGTTGAATGCTTTTCTGTGTCTATTGAGAGGATCATATGGTATTTTTTTTAATTTCTGTTTATATGGTAAATTACATTTATAGATTTGAGTATGTTGAACCATCCATGCATCTCTGGGATGAAAGCCACTTGGTCATGATGAATTATTTTTTCGATGAGCAGATGAATTCAATTTGCTAGGATTTTATTGACAATTTTTGCATTTATATTTTTAAGAATATTGGTTTGTAGCTTACTTTTTTCATTCAGTCCTTTCCTGGCTTTGGTGCCAGGGCGATGTTGACTTGGTAAAATGTGTTGGGGAGAATTCCTTCCTTCTGGATATTGTGGAATAATTTCTGCGGGATATGTACAAGTTTTTCTTTGTAGGTACGGTAGAATTCGGGTGTGAAACCATCAGGTTTGCAACTTTTTTTTAAGGATGCTTTTTTATAACTTTAATTTTGGCACTTGATATTGGTCTATTCATGAATTCTAGTGCTTTCTGATTAAGCCTAGGGAGGCTGTGCGTTTTTAAGGATTTGTTCATTTCTTCTGTGTTTTCAAGTTTATGTGCATAGAGATTTTATAGTATTCAGAAATGATATGTTATTCTTCTGTGGTATCAGTTGTAATTTCTCTTTTTTTATTTCTCATTGAGTTTATTAGATTCCTTTCTTTGCTGCTTCTGGTTAACCTCATGAGAGGCCCATCAATCTGTTTATCTTTTCAAAGAATCAACTTTTGTTTCATTAATCTTCTGTACAGTTCTTTTGTTATTGATTTCATTTAGTTCTGCTCTGATCTTATTTCTTTTCTTCTGTTGTTTCTGGATTTGCATTTATCTTTTCTACTAAGTTTATTTTTAAGACTTTATACTTAGAGCAGTTTTAGCTTCACAGTAAAATTGAGCAAATAGTAGAGACTTCTCATATACCTCTTTCCCATATACACCTCACCTTCCCCAAATCCCACACCAAAGTGGCATATTTGTTGAACCTACATTGACACATCATTATCACCAAAGTCCATCGTTTACACTAGAGTTAATTATTGATATTGTACATTTTATGGGTTTAGACAAATGTAAAATAACATGTATTCACTGTTATATTAATAGCATCATACAAAATAGTTTCATGCCTAGTGAAACTGTAGGAATAGACCACTCCCAAGACCCCATAACTGTAGAGATACAAGCATGTGGCATCAGTTTGAAAGAGTCACAGGCACTTGATTTCAATGTGTGAAAGATGAAGAATGGGCTGCACCCAACAAAGCCATGGAGGCAGGATCACCCAATGTCATGAGAGTCCAAACTCTGCCCCAGTGTATCTGGAGGCAGAACATGGAGTCAAAGATTATTCTTAGGCCTTAAGATTTAATGTTGTTTGGCCTGTTATTTGGGAGTTGTTACTCCATTTTTTATTTTTCTTATTTATTTTTTGGATTGGGAATGTCTACGCTAAGCCTGTTCCACCATTGTATTTTGGAAGCACAGGACTCATTTGATTTCACAGGCTCACAGCTGTAGTAAAATTTGACACTGGAATGAGTTAAGAATTTGATAGTCATCAGAATGTAATGAATGTATTTTTTATATGAGAAGGAAGTGTATGTGGGGGATGAGATAGAGTACTATGGTCTGAATCTGCTCCCAAAATTAATGTGTTGGGAACTGAGGCCTATGGGAAGTGTTTAGGTTATGAGAATTCCACTCTCATGAATAGATTAATGTCATTATAAAAAATACTTACAAGAAGGGGTTCATCCCCTTTCCACATTTTGCCATGTGAGAATACAGCAAAAAGACCCTCATCAGCTTCTGGTGCCTTGATATTAGACTTCTCAGTCTCCAGAACTGTGAGAAGTAAATTTCTATTCTTTATAAATTACCTATTCACAAATATTCTGTTATAGTAGTACAAAATGGACTAATACTCTAAGCAAAGCCTTATTAAAATAGTAAATATTTAAATAGTCATACATATAAAAGAAAAATAATAAATTTTAATATTCTCAGAATGGCAAAGGAAAAATAGCATTCTACAATAGCAGAGTGGCTATATTTAAAATTAGCATTTAAGAGGCACTTGTCAAACTAAAGAGTTCAATAGCTAAACGAATCCTTAAAAAATTACTTGAAAATAATACTGTTAAGATTCTTTAGCTTTGTTAGGTCCTATTTTCTTATAAAAGATTATATTTTTCAACTATTAACAGAAGTAGCCACAGTTCCACATAACTGCCTTTTTTCTCTCTTACTTTTTTTTAAACATACAATTTAAATAGAATGGAAACGCTGCCTCATTGAAAATGGAAACACTACCTCATTGATCTCAAAAATATGCACATTATATACAACTTGGTTGATTATTATAATAATCAGCAGGATTCTTTTTCTAATAAACACCAACAGACTCACAGAATACTATAGTTCCAAAAGTTTAAGTAACAAAATTTCTGTATTGTGCATTAAATATATACATACACACATATGCATGCATATATATAACTATATAACTATTTCCTGTGGAAGAACTCAATGGGATAAGAACAGAAATGAGTTTATCTTATAAAATAAGAAATAAGTTGTGTGATTGTTTATTCCTGCCCATACACATGATGGATGGGAATAAAGTGATAGTATTTTTAATTGCAAATCCAATACTTGATTAATGTTGTTCTAAAGTTTAGTGACCTTTGAAAATGGAAATATATTTCACATAAATTCCTGTATTGTTACCTATCAGAATATTCTTTTTCACACATTTTGATATGTTCTGCCATGAGGCTATACACCATTAGTCCTTAACAAATAGGGCTTATGCTACTAAATTGTTTTTACATAGGCCAAAAAAAAAAAAAGGCAGATATAAACCTTGTAGACTTTTCTAACTCACAATATTTATTACAAGAATATTCCTTTAAAACAGAGAAATCAGAGTAGGATACTCTATATAATAGGTTTTGTTTCATAATGAGCTACAAAATGCCCTAGACCTTAGCAATACATCGCGATAAAATACAGAAAACTTCACAAGTGAATTAGTGATATGCACATAATAGTAATTCATTAATAATTGTGTATGGACATCTATAATACTGACATTTTATGCAATCATGCAAATTTATGCAACAGTGACAGAATAAGAAAGCTAAATTATACAGATGGACTACTTAACTATAATGATTAATAAGCAATTTCAAACATTTAAGTTGTTTTTAAGTAAATGTTATGCAAATATGCTTGAATCAAGAATTAAAAGCCAAGCAAACATGCTAAACTTTCAGATAACTGCTAACATAAATGTTAATCTGACACAAATACACTTTTGTTGTTTATTTTACTTGTCAGACACTCTGTGACCTATGTTAAATAAAAATCACGGATGTGCTAGCATATTACAAAGATAGAATAAATCTACATATTTTAGTTACTATTTTTAAATTAAAAATAAAGTCAAATATAGCCAAATAAACCACATACAAAAATTATATTTATATTCTAAAATTTTATTTCTACAGCTCTGTTATAATTGACATGTAGTAAATTGCATAATGTAAAATCTATGATTTCATATGTTTTGACGTCTGTACACATCTTTAAATTCATCATCAGAATGGTAAAGAATATATCCGTCACCCCCTAAATTTTCCTTATGCCCTTTTTAATTCATCTGTTCTGCTTCCCTTCATATCCACAATCTCCACATTACTTAGGAAATCACCAATCTGTTTAATGTCACTATGGATTAATTTTCCTTATATACAATTTCAAGTCAATAGAATCACATGGGATGAACTTTTTTTCTCTGTTACTTTCCACTCTGCATAATTATTTTTCATTCTTTATAAGCATTTTGAGATATAAGCATATTGTTACATGTATCAATAGTTTATTGTTTTTTGTTGCTGAATAGTATTTCACTGTACAGATTATTCAAAATTTATTTATTCATTCAAGTGTTGATAGATATTTGAGCTATCTTCAGATTTGCAAACAAATATGGTACAAACATCTCTGTAAAATCATTGTATGGCCATATGTTTTATTTCCTACAGATAAATACCTAAGGCTGAAGAAGTATGTTTTTTGGTTTCAAATATTTGAGAATTTTCCAGATACATTTCTTTTGTTGATTTCTAATTGAATTCCACTGTGATCAAAGAACATATTTAAATAACTAGGGTTCTTTTTAAATCTTACAGGCCTTGTTTTATTGTCCATAATGTGGTGTTTTGTGAAATATTCCAAGTGCATTTTCAAATAAGGTGTATTTTGCTGATGTTGTGCAAAGTGTTTTATAAATGTCAATAAATGTCGATGAGGGCTGGGCTTGGTAGCTCACGCCTGTAATCCCAGCACTCTGGGAAGTTGAAACAGGGGGATTACTTGAGCCCAGGGGTTTGAGGCTGCAGTGAGCTGATTGTGCCATCGCATGCCAGCCAGCCTGAGTGAGAGAGCAAGACCAAGACCTTATCTTTATAAAAAAAACCAATTAGAAAAAGATGGCTAATAGTTTAAGCACTCTTTTTCACTACTGATGTCTTTCTGCTTCTTCTATGTATCATTAAGAAAGTGATAATAAAATTGCCTCTATAATTGATATTTTGTCTATTAGTATATACACTTCTACTGGGTTTTACTTCTTGTATTTTTAAGCTCTGTTTTCAGATATGCACCCAAACATCTTGTCCTATTGATTAATTGACACATTTGTCATTATGAATTGATCATGTTTTTCCTTGTTAATATTCTTTGCTCTGAAATCTATGTTGTCATATGCTGATATAGCTCCTCACACCTTTTAAAAAATTAGTGTTGGCACGATATACCCTTTTCCATTTCATTACTTTTATTCTATTATCTCATTATATTTAACGTCAATTTCTTTGTAGGAAGCATATAATTTTGTGCTGCTCTATTTTTCAATCCAATCTGACAAATTGTTTTTGAAATGGGGTATTCAGAACATTATATTTATAATGTTTATTAATATAACTGATTTTAAATGTATCAGCTTGCTTCTTTTTTTATCTTATTTGTTCCTTGTTCCACTTTTCCTCTTTTTAAGCTCATTTCAGATTAATTGAATATGTTTCAATGTTACAACTTATGGACTTATTAGCCATAACAACTTGTTATTTTAATGGTTGCTGTAGGGTTTATAACATACATATTTACTTTACAACCATTTATCTGGTTGCTATATTAAATTTTTTAAGTATAAGGTCCTTACAATATTATATTTTTATTTTCAACTTCCTGTTCCTTGTGCTACTGTGGTTATATGTTTTAATTTCACACATTATGATTTTCCATAAAACATTTTATTTACTTTTGTTTAAACAATTAATTAACTTTTAAATATACTTAATTAATTAAAAAACTTTTTACATATAGTTACCATTTCTGGTGATTTTCATTCATTTTTGCACACCCAGATTTTCATTTGCTTAAAATACTACCTTAACATCTTTTTAATACTGTAGGTCTACTGATAATAATTTTTTTATTTGTTTGGCATCTTTTATTAGTATTTTACCTTTGGTTTTGAACAATACTTTTACTATGTTTGGAATTCTGTGTTTACAGACTTTACTTCTTGGTATTAAAAAGATGTTCTACTTTCTTCTTGTTTACATTGTTTTCTATAGAAAAACTGCCAATATATTTAATTTTGTTCCTCTATACATGTCTTTCATTTCTTTTTTATTTTTTTGACTTTCCTCTTTATCACTGATTTTGAGTAATTAGATTATGATATGTCTTCATATACTTTTCTTAATGTTTGTGTGTGAGAAGGGGTGGAAGGCCGTTGTAGTTCGTGAATCTGGGTGTATGTAATTAGTTATTCTCATATTAGGAAATATTTTAGCCATTAATTTTCAAATATGTCTTCTGCTTCAATGGCTCTCTCCTCTTTTGTAAAGATTCTAATAACATATGTGTCATTACTTTAATAGTTCACTGATGATGTGCTTATTTTTAAAATTCTTTTTTCTTTCTGTGTTTTATTTCCAATAGTTTCTATTGCTATGTTTTCAAATTTACTGATCTTTTATTCTTCAATGTCATCATGTGTTAAACATCTTCAGTATATTTTTCATGTCAGACATTGTAGTTTTCATCCCAGTAAATCCAGTTTGGATCATTGCTATATCTTCTCTTTCTCAACTTAAAATGTCAGTTATAATAATTATTTCTATATGCTTCTCCATTAATTCTAAAACCTGTGTTAGTTCTGTGTGAGTTTTGATTGATTGATATATCTTCACCTCAGGAAGACTGCTCAGTTCTATCTTGATTTGCTGGTCCTTGCCCTACAGACTGCATACTCAATCAAGGCAGTAAATTGGGGAAATTGTAGGGCTTATTTCATTTATTGCCTATTTCTTGTTTATTCTTCTTCTTTTCCTGGTATCTATTTTATTGGAAAATATTGTTTTTCTATATTTTTCTAATTTTTAAAAAATGAGGTGGGAGGATTAAGCTGCTTTCTATTACTCCATCTCGGCCAACAGTGGCCTTCCAAACCAAATCTTTGATAAATTATTGAATTAAAAGTTTTAGAGTCAAGAACAAAGTATTGTTATCTAAAAATCTTTAACAATGTACTTTCTATTATAGCAACAGGACAGTAATATTTACCATTGGCAACTTCTCTTTGACCAGTTCCTGTTGTTTAATAAGCCAAAATATTTTTTGAATTATAAAGAATTAAACATTAATCATATATTATTTGGTTACTTTACACTAAAACAATCAGAAAGATTAGTAGGTATAACACTACTATAAATGCCCTTCTCCCAAATAATATAGTGATTCAAAGCATGTAAATAATCATGTTAAGTGCAAGTGGAAACTTTGCCTAAAATACAAAAAACATCTTTTTTAAAGATATTAAAGACGTAGTGAGGCAGCCACAAATTTAGAGATTAAGATTTTGAAGAGAAGAGAATTTCAGAGAAATAAGACCAGCACTGTACTCTGTACACTGTACTTTTTACTGTCGGTGCATTCTTAAAGCCAAAATGCCAAGAAATAGAGCAAAAACTTATTGACAAACTGAACATTTCTATTCAGCAGCTTCACCGTCTTAAGAAACAAAAGGTGCTATCAAAAGTCCACCAAAGAAATGTCTCTGCTCGCACCAAAGTTTATCAGCTGAAATTTCTGCAGTTGTACTTAGAAATAAGAGAAAAACCAAGATTGGCACTCGGTCTGTATTCAACTAAGTTTCTGACTGGATTTAGGTGATTTTCTTCTAATTTAGATTTTTGGTGGGGAATAAAATAAATTCTAAGAGCAGTTGACAGTATCCAAAAGTTCTACAATTTTTTAGATCTAATAGCTGAAACCTAATCAAAAATTTAACAGGCCTTCCAAGACAGAAGACCACAAGAGAAAAAAAATTAAAAGTAGAAACAGAGAGTCAGGAATGATGTCTGTACTGAAATTTTCATATACAGAATTTAAAATGACAGTGATTAATTCACTCCAGAAAAGAAAAGACTAGATGGAGAACCTCATCAAGGAGCCAAAATGTATAACAATGAAATGGAAAGTCTATATTTGAAATTAAAAACATGGTAGATTGAAAACAATATGCAAAGAGAATTAGTGAATGAGAAGATAGGTAAATATTACAGAAAATAGTCTGTAAGAGAAAATTTGAGAAACTAAAAATATAAAATCTGTCAGAGAGAGTTTGAGAAACAGAAAAGGGTGTAAGAGACATGTGGGGTGTAGCAAAAGGTTTAACTTATATCCATTTGAGATAGCAGGAAAGGGGAGTGGAGAAATGGAACAGATGCAATCTTTGATGAGATAGTGGTTAGGAATTTCGCCAAAATTTTGAAAGGTATTTAACCACAGATTAAAGAAGGAGTACACATTACCAAGCAGGATAAATGGAAAGAAAATCATGCCTATGTATATCATAACAAAACTACTGAAATCCAAAGATAAAATAAAAATATCAGGTGTTTTATTACAGAGTATGTGGAGGAAATTCGTTATTTCATTATTTTCCTAAGAGAAACAATAAGATTTGCAATTTTCTTCTTTCCGGAAATGATGGAAACCGCACACACATCATATTATGGTATTGCAAGAAAATACACTGGAATCTGTAGTTCTATATTTCTATGTAGAAATCTATATATTCATACAAAATATATAGAAATATTTTAAACAAAGTAAAATAAATATATTATCAGACCATTGGAGGGGAGAGTGGGGAAGAATTAGCAGGAATTTATCCCGTGCAGATTCACAATGAAATATATTCTAAAAGGAGTTTTTTCATCTAGTGGAAAATGATCCCAGAAACAAAGAAATAAAGAATGAATTTAAGGGAAAATGTGGAAGTATATCTAAATAAATATGGTCTACAAAATATATCATTTTAATACTCTCTTGTGGAACTAAAATATATAGAGAGCTAAAATGCATGACAAAGAAACTCAAAGTACAAAAAGGAGTTCATAGAAGTTAAGTTGTTCTAAGACCCTGTTATTGAGCAGAAATGTGTTAAAACTAGTAATAAGTTAAGATTCACAATTGTTATATTGAAAGAAAGTAGTAAAAATGTAGAACAATGAACAAAAAGAAGCTGTGTCCTAATAGAGAAGTAAAAAAGGTATAGAACACTTGGGAAAAATGGAAAACACATGTTTAGACTCGAGCTATAAGTCAAAATATCAGTAATTACATAATATGTACATGATATTAATAGTAAACATTGTATTCAACTTTTATAAAACTTATGTACATACAACTTACAAGAGATACACACACAGAAGAAGGTAAGAAGTTTTAAAGCAAAAGTATGGATGAAGACATATCATCAAAAATTTAACCAAAATAAGCTAATGTATTTCTATAAACATCATGCAAAGTATAATTTAAGGCAATAAAGATATATAGAGGCAAAGTTGCATATTGTGGAATGGTAAAAATGTTTTATCTTCCTATATTACATAACTATTATAAATCTGTATATGACTAATATTATGGTTCTTAAATGTATAAAGGAAGAATTGACAGATATTAACAAACAAATATACAAATACATAATATCACCCCTTCCATGACCTTGAAAGAGTGTAGATGTATCTTCACAATAAAACTAAAACAAGAAGTGTGAAAGTGAAATGTCAGAAATATCAACTGTCAGACTTAGCACTTAAGGAAATTGGATATTTCATACTTACTAACCTAAGAACACAACCTCTATGGACAACAGTATGAAGATACCTCAAAAAACTAAAAGTAGACCTACCATTTGATCCAGCAATTCCACTACTGGGTATTTACCCAAAGGAAAAGAAGTCATTTTATAAAAAAGACACCTGCATTTGACTGTTTATTGCAGCACAATTCACAATTGCAAAGAAGTGAAATCAACCCAAGTGTCCATTAATTCATGAGTGGATTAACAAAATGAAATTTAACATATTAAAAATTGTGGAAGGAAGCTAAAGCTGCACTTACAGAGAAATTCATAGATTTTAATTCAAGTATTAGAAAAGCTTAAAAATCAATATACTTCTTAAGTTTTTAGGGAAATCACAGAAAATTAAACCCAAAGAAAGTTAATAAAAGAAATGAACTTCCTACAAGGATAAAACTCTAAAGTATTATTCAGATTAATTAAGTATCTAAATATGTGATTTCCAAAAGACACACCTCTGGAGAAGACATTTGCAACTGCATGCATTTGCAAAGGATTTCTATCTAAAGTAAACTGAACCTACAAAATTGTTGATACCCACCCATTTTAAAAATAAAATGATTTCCTAGTCCTTAACCTAATATATAGCCCTCCTAAAATTAATAATAGACACAAAAACAATACAAAAGAAAAAAAGGCAAAATACTTTCATATGAACTTCACAAAAAAAATTATTAAAATGATCAGTAAGTATATGAAAGGCATACAATCGTTACTCATCTGAAATATACAAAATGCAGGGCAACTAATACATGTTGTTGGGAGTTTAAATTGGTACAACCACGTGGGAAAACTCTTTGCTGTATGTCATAAAGTTGAACATATACTTACTTCTTTTGATCCAGCACACAAAACATGAGTGTGTTGTGTCTGTGTATCATAAAATACATGCTTAAGAATGTTCTTTTATAATGGTCCCAAACTGAAAGCAATTGAAAGCTTTTGCAAATGTGTATGGATAAATAATGTATGGTATATTTTAAAAATGAATAATATAAAGCAATGATAATAAACAGACAACTGCTACATGCAATAGTGTAAATTTCTATATAAACTTCTATATAAACTAAAGAAGTCAGACACAAAATAATACATACCGTATAATGCCATTATTATAAATTTTTAAAATAAGCAAAACTAAGGAATAGTGACATTAATCAGGTTAGAAGTTAACTTTGAGGAATGAGAAGTGGAGTGAATGTGAAAAGATGTGGAAGGATATTGAGTCCTGGTAATAACTTATTTCTTTGATCTTAATGTTCAAACAGATATTAAATTTAAAATAAAATTCATTGAGTCAGACATTTACAAAATTTTCACTTTTCACATGTATGTTGTGTTTGCATAAAAGCTATTTTAAAAACAAATAATATTATCTTTTCTTCCTTTCTGTCTCCTTTTTATCTTTGACATTATACATACACTCCCCTACCCTCACATTAATCTTACCTTCAGTGAAGGAGAGAGTAACTTAATGCTATAGAGGGAAAGTTTAAAGGAGTAGAATAGACAGTCAAAATCTTTTTCACCGAAAGGGAACAAAGTCTCTATAAAATATTTCTTCAGATTTATCTCTGGTATTAGGTTATTACGAATGAAATGTCCAATTTCCTTAAGTACAAAG
>CAUYSK010009877.1:0-52663 GCA_963575035.1 Avahi laniger
GCCACCATGCCTGGCTAATTTTTTCTATATATTTTTAGCTGTCCAATTAATTTCTTTCTATTTTTGGTAGAAACGGGGTCTCGCTCTTGCTCAGGCTGGTCTTGAACTCCTGAGCTCAAACAATCCACCCGCCTTGGCCTCCCAGAGTGCTAGGATTACAGGCGTGAGCCGCCGCACCTGGCCTGAAATCTTTCACAGTCTTGATGTGCTTAAAAACAAAGTTCTGAGAAAGACAAGCCCACAATAAACACATGACAGTTCTCATTCCATAGACATTTGCAATTACAGGGGTACTGAATCTAATCAAAGTGGCATCCTAGCCCTAGCCCAGCTCAATTTCTAACTGGCTTGAAGTGATCAGTCCTCACCATATTAACAGGGAAAGGACAAACTATCTCTGGAGGAAAATAAGATTGACTTCAGTTTTTATGGCTCTTTTAAAATAGAATGTCTGACATACAATTTAAAAAAATTATGGGGCATGCAAGGAAGCAGAAAAATATGACTGATCAAGAGGAAAAAGCAGACACAGAAGCAATCCACAGATTATTCAAATGTAGGAGTAAATAGACAAGGATTTTAAAACAATTATGAATATTTATAAAAATAGAGGAAAATTAAGAACAAAATGTGTGAAAATGGGAGAGTTTTGATAATTTGAATTTATATAAAAGAATCAAACGAACATTCTGGACATGAAAAGTACAATACCTGAAATCAAGAGCTTGTTAGATACATTTCTTAGCAGATGGGACCCTTTATATGATGGAATTAGAGTACTTAAAATACAGTCAATAGAAAATAAGCTAAACTAAGTTAAACTGAACAGTCTTACCATATGATCCAGTAATTGTGCTCCTTGGTACTTCTGCAAATGAGTTGAAAACTTTTGTCCACAAAAAACATTGCATGCAAAATGCTTATAGCAGCTTTGTTCATAGATGCCCAAACTGGAAGCAATCAAGATGTCTTTCAAATAGGTGAATGGATAAACAAACTGTGGTACATCTGTACAATGGCATATTATTCAGTGATGAAATGAACTATCAAATCTTAAAAAGACATGAATTAACCTTAAATGCATACTGCTAAGTGAAAGAAGCTAATCTGGAAAGGCTAGATACTGTATGATTCCAACGATTAATATATAACATTCTGGAAAAGGTAAAACCATAGACACAATAAAAAGATCAGTGGTTGCCAGGGGACGGGGGGTGGAACGGGAAGTATAAATAGGTGCACAGGGGACTTTTAGGGCAGTGAAACTATTCTATATGATGCTGCAATGGCAGATGCATGACATGCATTTGTTAAAAGCATAGAGAAAAGGCTGAACTCTAATGTAAACTATGTACTTTAGTTATTAATGATTCAACAATATTAGATCATCAGTTGTAACAAATGTACCACACTAATGCAAGATGTCAATAGAGAAAACCGGGAGGGGTGGAGGTGACATGGGAACTCCGTACTTTCTACTCAATTTTTCTGTAAACCTAAAACTGCTCTAAAATAAAGCTTATTAATTTTTTTTAATGATTATCAATAGAAACTATTCAAACCCAAAGCAGAGAGAGAGAGAGAGAGAGGGAGGAAAAAGGAAAACTCATTGGAGGCTTCTGGCAGTACAGCTGAATAACACTAGATTCTGGCTAAATTAGAACAGAAATAGAGTGGCCACAAAGTCCCTGTGAATGACAGTTAGAAGCTGTCTGTATTTCTTCTATGTTCTCTGTTGAAATTTAAATTTTTCTATGTTGTTTTATCGTGTCTAATATCATACTGAATCTCTACCTAGAAAGATATAAAACAAATAATTAGTTCAGGACCCAAATTCCTGCATAATTAATTTGTTGCCACTTTATACGTCTTAATGCAAGTGTAGATTCACTAAAAAAAAAAAAAAGTGAAATCTCCATGGACAAGAAAACAAACCAAACCAAAAAGGAAAAGGAGTATAAAAAATTGAAATCAGAGCTAGAGGCAGTGAGAAGTAAAAGAATAGGAAATCAGTGGTTGCCCACTGGGGATAATGCCAAAACCCATCGAAATCACTAGAAGGTGAGAGAACTAAGCCTGAGACTCCTGCATTGGGGTTAAAGTGGTGTCTGGCTGATAGAGGCTCTAGGCTGGTGAAAGAAGCAAAAGAAATTAAGTTCATATCCGAAGAAGAACGTCCCAATTTAGCCCTCAGGATGTTTCCCCAGATTAAATAAACCCAACGGGACTTCAAAATAAAAATATCAAACAAAGAAGAAAATAAACCACCTTGAGTGAGAGCCATCAGAAGTACAAACAACGGATTTAGATTCCTACGAATTTAAGATAGTGGAATCATCAGATATGGACTATAAAATACTGATGTATTAAATAGTTACATAAACCGTTAACGCTGAATTTTAAAAATGAGCAAGAACTAAGAAACTATTAGGATGGACCAGGCAAGTTTAAATGAGAATCAAATAGAACTTTTAAAAATGAAGAATATAACTGAAGTTAAAATGTCAGTGAATAGCTTTAACCGCAGACAAGGCATTTGTGAAGAATTAGATAACTGGAATGCAGATGTGAAGAAATTATGTGGTGAGCAGCTCGGGAGACAAGGATGCAGAGTATGACAGAGAAATTAAGAGACAGAATGAAGACACGGCACTTGTAACTTGAGTCTCAGACGGAGACAATAAGATAATGTCTGAAAAGTTTCCAGAAATGATGAAAGACATGAATTCATAGATACAGGAAGTGTACTGTAAACCAAATGTCATAAATAAAGAGTATCCACACTTAGATACACTGGTGTGAAACTGGGGAACACCAAGTCAAAAGGTATCATGAGAGGCCAGAGACGCATCACCTACAAAAGAAATGCCATACTGATACTGACTACTGAACACCAGCAAAGGAAGGCAGAAGTCAGTAATACAATCCAGTATTTCAAATCACATCACTATTTTACATACCACCAAGAAAGAAAAAAAGGAGTCAATGAGACTATGATATGCACTAGAAGATTTGAACTGTAACAAGGTGTGTAAAGACACTGATAAATGGGTGGCAATTTATTTTATACAAAGATGTGTGTATAAAATAATGAAAATGTCTAATTTATAGGGTTTTAAAAAACAGATTAGAATACCTGTCCATAATAGTATGTAAGTCAGGAAAGGGTTGATCAGAATTATAGTATTTTAAAGTCCATTATTATTAAAGAAGGGGTTATGATATAATAACAGATAATTTAGATTGTATTTAGTATGCATTGAAAACGTTCAGGAGAAAACACAAGAAAAATGTAAATAGAGTGTAAAATTTCCAATCTACTATAGAGGAAGAAATGGAATTAAAAAAAAATACCAGCCAATCAAGAAGGTAGAAAAAAGAAGCATAAAAGAGAAACAAATAACACAATGGAAAGAAGACTTTGTTTTAGAAATTATAATAAATAAAAATGGAATAAAATTACCTATAAAATGTAGATTGCCAAGTAAAAAAATAAAATTCAGGTTTATTTGGCTTAAAATAGACAAATATATACTAAATGTATACTAAATATATACAAATGTATACTAAATCATAAACACGTGGGAAGATAAGAGGTAAAAGGACTGAAAAATAAACATTACTAAATACTAACCAAAACAAAACAAGGGTAGCTATATTGGTATCACAGAAAACAGATTTTAAGGCAAAAAGCATTAGAAATATGGAAGCCACTACATAATAAAAAGGGTTCAACTCATCAGGAAAGCATAACTCTAAATTTTATTCACTCAATAAAATGTGTAAAGTAAAAACTGATAAAATGGGAAATTAACAAATCTATCATTTCAGTGAGAGAATTCAAAACATCTTTCTCAATTATTGATAGGTCAGGCAGACAAAAGTTAGTCAAGACACGAAAGATTTGAACGACACAATTAACAAGATTGATTTAATGGACATATATAGAAAACAACAATTAGAAAATAAACATTCTTCTCTTTTTAAATTTTTATTTTACTTTTTAGAGACGTGGGTCTCACTATGTTGCCGAGGCTGGTCTTCAACTTCTGGGCTCATGCCGCCTGAGTAGCTAGGACTACAGGTGCGCACTTCTGAGCCTGGCTACAAAATAAACATTCTTTTTTATTTTTGAGACAGAATCTTGTTCTTTCGCCCTAGCTAGAGTGCAGTGGTGTCATCAGAGTTGAATGCGACTTCAAACTCCTGGGCTCAAGCCATGCTCCTGCCTTGGCCTCCCGAGTAGCTGGGACTACAGGCGTGTGACACCACACCCAGCTACTTTTTCTATTTTTTGCAGAGAGGGTCTTGCTCTTGTTCAGGCTGGTCTTGAACTCCTGGGCTCAAGCAATCCTCCCATCTCAGCCTTCCAGAGAGCTAGGATGACAAGCATGAGCCACTACACCCGGCCAAACATTCTTCTTAAGGACATATGGAACACTTAAAAAATTGGCCATATCTGGATATAAAACAAGTCTCAAAAAATTTCTAATAGGTAATAAAAAGTTTACATTTGTATTAGTTTCCTAGGGCTGCTGTAATAAATATCACAAACTCAGGGTTTTAAAACAACAGAAATTTATTCATAGTTAAATGAAGGCCCAAAGTCGAAAATCGGTATTACTATGTCAGAACCAAATTGCTGGCAAGCGCCCTTCATCCTCCTGAATTTCTAGGAGAGAATCTGTTCCTTGCCTCTCCCAGTTTCTTGTGGCTGCTGGCATTCCTTGGCTTATGGCTGCAACGCTCCAATCTCTGCTCCCTGGTCACATTGCCTTCTCCTGTCTGTAATCTCTCTGCCTCTCTTATTAGACACATGTGATTTAGGACCCATCTGGATAATCAAAGAAAATCCCCCCATCTCAAGATTCTTAACTTAATCACACTTACAGGGTTCAGAGATTAGGACCTGATGTTTTGGGGGGCCATTACCCAGCCTACTACAACATTTATCTGTATATGTATGTAAACATAAATACATATACATACACACATATATTTATACTTTGTGGCAGGATGGGTTCTAGTAATTTAAATGTGTTAATTTACACTCACAGCAGTCTATGAGACAGGTGCTATTATTATTTCCATTTTTCAGATGGCAAAGCTGAGGCAGAGAAAGGTTACAATTTGCCCAAGCTATATCATACATGTTTTTTGACTACAATGCAAGTAGTTAGAACCAATAACAAAAGATGTTTTTTAACTTTGTATTTTGAAATAATTTCAGATTTATAGCAAATGTGCAAAACAGTACAGAGAATTCACACATACCTTCACCTAGATTCTCCAGATGTTAACATTTTATCACATATATTCTACCATTTCCTCTCTATATAATTTTTTTCCGAACCTTTTGAGATTCAGTTGTTGCTATAGGTTGGATGTTGGTCCCCCAAGCCTCATGTTGAAATCTGGTCCCCAATGTTGGAGGTGGGGCCTAATGGCCTAAGGTGGAGGAGTTTGGTTATGGGGCGGATTCCTTGTGAATGGCGTGGTGCCCTCCTTGAGGTTATGTGTTAGTTCTTGCTCTATTAGTTCCTGCAAGAGCTGGTTAAAAAGAGCCTGGCAACAACCCTCCTCTATCCTCCCTTGCGTCTTGCTTCCTCTTCCACCATGTGATCTCTACACATGCTGGCTCTTCTTTGCCTTCTGCCATCAGTGGAATGAGCCTGAGGACTTCACCAACAGCCGAGAAGACGCTGGCACCATGCTTCTTGTACAGCCTGCAAAACTGTGGATCAAATGAACTTTTTTTCTTTATAAACTGCCCTGCCTCAAGTATTCCACTGTAGCAACACAAGTGGACTAAGACACTTGCATATACAATGCTCCTTTATCCCTAAATACTCCAATGTGTATTTCCTAAAAAACAAGGACTTTTTCTTAAATAATCATGATACAATTATCAAAATCGGGAAGTCATATTGATACAATGCTCATTAATTTACAGACCTTACACAGATTTTATCAATTGTCTCAAAAACGTCCTACAAAGCAAAGGTTAAAAAAAAACATATTTTCTTGGCTGGTGCAGTGGCTCATGCCTGTAATTTCAGCACTTTGGGAGGCTGAAGTGGGAAGACTGCTTGAGGTCAGGAGTTTGAGACCAGCCTGAGTAACATAGTAAAATCCCATCTATACAAAAAACAGGCAAATTAGCTGGCAAGGTGGTGTGTGCTTGTAGTCCCAGCTACTCAGGAGGCTGAGGCAGGAGGATCACTTGAGCCCAAGAGCTCAGGGCTGCAGTGAGCTTTGATGATATCACTGCACTCCAGCCTGGTTGACAGAACGAGACCCTGTCACCCTCTCCCCTGCCACCCCTCTCAAAAGTTTTCTTGACCAGGATCCAATCCAGAATCACGTTTCATTTAGTTGTCACATCTCTTTAATCTCTTTTAACCTGAACCTTTTCACTGGCTGGCAATTTTGTACAAGACTCCTGAATTTAGGCTTTTCTGATATTTCTTCTTGACTATGTTCAGGTTATGAATTTTTGGCAGAAATATAAGTGATGCTGGGTCTTCAGTGCATATCAGGGTACATAAAATATAAAATTTTTTTTTTTTACTTTTTTTTTTTTTTAAGACAGAGACTCGCTCTGTTGCCTGGGCTAGAGTGCAGTGGAGTCAACATAGCTCACTGCAACCTCAAACTCCTGGTTTCAAGTGATCCTCCTGCCTCAGCCTCCTAAGTAGCTGGGACTACAGGCACACACCAGTACACCTGGTTAATTTTTTCTACTTTTTGTAGAGATGGGGTCCCACTCTTGCTCAGGATGGTCTCAAACTCCTGGCCTCAAGCGATACTCCTGCCTCTGCCTTCCAGAATGCTAGGATTACAGGAGTTAACCACTGCGCCCAGTCAAAAATTTTAAAATCTAATGTTTGTGTTCATGCTAGATACAATGTTATACTTCTAGATGTCTCCAAATAACATCTCAATACAAAGAAGAATTACATTTCCACAAGGGAATTTAAATTGTCCATATTTCTATGTTTTGTGTCATGACACAAGTGGTATAAATATGTTGATCTAAAAATAATAGAATATCACAAAGTAAAAAATTATAAACTAAATTAATTTCCAACATATGTAAAAAAAGAAAGCTTTGATCATTTGTTTTGACAGTGGTAAACTACAGAGCAAAGCAGGACCAACCACCAAAATCTCAGATAATTTTTTGGTATCAATAGGCTAAGAAATTATAGCCCAACTTAAGCTCATTTCATTCCCATAAGGTACTGTCACAATAAATCTCTTCCACACTGAATCGGCACCACTGATATTGGTATTGGCATTAATGTTCGTTCTATATAAAGTTCAGTTCAGGGTATTGTGATGCAATTAGCATCACATGAGAACTCAGAGTTCCTCTCTTTAGGGCAGGACCAGATGAGGAAAGGGATGCCATCATATCTTTAGCATTTATTTATTTCAAGTACATGTGGTACTGGCACAAGGGCAAATCAGAATGCTACAAATTATTATGTGTGCAGGACAATTCCTCTAATGTTCCCCCATGCTATTTCACCAAAAGGACAATGAAAGAATAAATTAAAATACAGCTTTCTATGCTGTGAGGTCAGCTAACTCTACACATATAATTAATACTATCTTCTACTCTACTCTTTTTTGGGTTCAATTTTTTTTTTTTTAGACATAGTCTCACTCTGTCACCCCGGCTAGAGAGCAGTGGCATCATTGCAACCTCAAACTCTTGGGCTCAAGGGATCCTCAGGCCTCAGCCTCCTGAGTAGCTGGGACTACAGGTACAGCCAAAATGCCTGGCTAATTTTTCTATTTTTTGTAGAGTCGAGGTCTCACTCTTGCTCAGGCTGGTCTCCAACAGCTCAAGCAATCCTTCCCTGTCAGTCTTCCAGAGTGCTAGGATTACAGACGTGAGCCACTGCACCCGGCCTGGGTTCACATCTTATCTAGAACACAACAGAACATAAATCAAGTCAACATAAAGTCTAAATATCATGCTTCATTGTTTTGAAGGTTTGGAGTATATTGCTTTCTTCTTTAGTATGATTTTTCGTGTTCATGTCATCATCTTGATCATTGTGTATCAAATACAAGAGGATACTTGCCAAGTTGAAGCAATCAAAGCCATAGCCCAGAAGTTTTAAAATTGCTAAGGGATTTTCTAGCCAGAATTACAAGTATTTTCTAATTGCAATAAAAGAAAAAGTATATTGTATCCTCGCAAACCAATCTCTCCCTATCTACCATCTCTCCAGCAAAACCAAGCACCAAAGCAACCAACCAACCAACCAATCAACCAACCAACATGTGAAAGCAGATAAAATACTGCACAGGCCATTGTGGTATCACCATTTCTACGACAAAATGATAGAAGAAAAAAAGAAAATAATATGTTTTTCAAAAAGCTAAATTTATTCAATTTAAATGACACTCCTTCATTCTGAGATTATGTTCTTGCTAATTTTTGGTGCTAAAATATATTTTCTCTTACATAATGATGCTGATAGCAGATGGTAGTTTGGGTTTTTTTCCTGTTTTTGTTTTATGTCCTTAGCTGGCAAAATTAAAAGTCAGGAACACTTAAAAGCCCCAATTAAAAAAATTTCTTTGATAAATTTACTGGTGCTTAAAACTCAGAGCCTAGGAACCATAGCCTAGGTAAAAGCCAACCTTCTGTGTTGCATATGTTTATAGAATTGAATTCTTTTTTGGTGCTTTCCCCACACAAATTATGTAGCAGGATAAAAGTCAGTCTTAATTTATAGTAAGCCAGTATAAATATGGCCTTAATTTCAAGCACCAAAGAAATATATTTTCATTCAATAGCATGCCATTTCTATGATATCATTACTTTTACAGGAATAGCCGGTGTCACATTTGTGAGCAGTATTGGTTCCCTGTAGAAACAAAGGTGGCTGGGAGTCCAAGCAGGTCACTCTCGGGTTAGGGTTTCAGAGGCACCGTAGATAGCTGCCAGTCTCGATGTACACTTTGGTCCATTTATCTTTATACATAGTACTAGACAGCTTTCAGTATTTATGTACATTTAAACTGAGAGGAAATGTGTATTACAAGAAAGCATAGTTTAAGTAGGCTTTACGTGTTAGAAATAACTCTATATTTCACAATTATTTTTACATCATCAGCTACCTTTGAGAAAGAACAGTTCCATATAAATGTACCAGCTGGAACACACTTTTAGAAAACTTTATAGAGATCTTTGTAAATTATAGTGTGTCCTCCACAAGCAAATCAATTAATCTCCATTCCCTCAAAGTGTTAAAAACGAAAAAGAATATCTAGACATTACATTTTATAATCAGTTTCAGAGAAAATACAACAATGATCAGTGGCATTTTGGAACAGATAAAACTGTTGAATTTTACGTTGGACTCTATCATTCTGTGATTGGCTATCATCATGTCCTATTAAGTGTTTTTGGTAATATTAGTTCTATATTCATTTGATATGAGCATTTATATTAAACTTCAAAATTACTCCTAGTCGTAGCCAGAATAAATGTCGGAAACTCCTAAAAACAACTTCTGTTTTCCTCCCAATTAAGACAATATTTAGCTATGTTAGTATTGAAATTATTCAAAAAAGACAGCCGAAGATTTCAAAGACCAGTGGGGTGCTTTGCAGTGAACACGCACAGGCTGGAGCACGTGGCCAAGTTACTCAACGCAGTTATCAATGCTTAGTTCTTCTTGGTTTTCTTCAGAAAGCGAACCCGTATGGACTTGTGGACACCCATGACTATTTTAAAATAAATCCAAGAAGGCAGGATTGAGAATATTGAGCCCTAGGGGAAAAAAAGGGACAGATACGTAATTAAAGCTTATAATATGGGCCAAATTGAAGCATGATTTAACATTTTATTATATTGCTGTTTTATTAATAGGTAGATTTTTAAAGTTCTTGAGTGTACAGTTATAAAACACAGATGCCTTGTTAGTATGTCTAGATAAGGTATACGTGCTAATATGTCACATACTATTTTGTGACTCAATAGGAAAGAAAACCCCAAACCAGAAAGTATTGATTTGGGGCTTAAAGATCTACATACCATAAGAGAATGGATTGGGTATCCATTGGTCCGGGATTGCAAGCCTACTGTTTTAATTGCGTACTTCACAAACGTCTCCGAAGAGGGCTTATCAAAAGTTGGCTTCCGGATTTTAGCCATTTTTGTGGCTACGATGTATGGCAGGACACACTAGAAAGGCAACATCCGCCCCCCCAAAAAAAACATGTCATTGATTAGGAAGGCAACAAACTCAAAATTCACAGTGGTGTGTGATTGCTCTTAGTGGTAGAAACATCCTGATGAAATCTAATGTTTGTATCTTCAGAGAAAGAGAAGAAAAGAGAAGCACCTCTCTAAAGTCAGCTTGACAGAACAAATGATAGCTTAAACCAAATTCTAACAAATCAATCTATCAATAAATCAGAATTTGAGGCTAGAAAATGTATTAAAAATAAGCAGAAATAGGCCAGACGTGGTGGCTCATCCCTGTAATTCTAGCGCTTTGGGAAGCCGAAGAGGGAGGATCACTTGAGGTCAGAAATTCAAGACCAGCCTGAGCAAGAGTAAGACCCTGTCTCTACTAAAAATAGGAAAAATTAACTGGGCATGGTGGTGCATGCCTGCAGTCTCACCTACTCAGGAGGCTGAGGCAACAGGATCACCCGAGCCCAGGACTCTGAGGTTGCAGTGAGCTATGATGACGCTACTACACTCTAGCTGTGATGACAGAGCAAGACTGTCTCAAAAACAAACAAACAAACCAAAAAAATCCAGAAATACACCTTTTTGAACCTTTAAAAAGGAACACAAATTAAATAGAAATCTAGAGAGCAGAGATTCAAGATAGGATACCTTTTCTACCCTGACTAAACTGAATATTGCTACAGAACCACCAAGTAGATTTTTGGCATTTTATCTTCCTAAATAGATATTAATATTAATTTTTTCATAATTTATGATTAATTAAGCTTGTTCTATCAGTTTGTTCCTTCTGAAATAGATACTTTCTCAGCCTTGGGCTATTACTTTTCTTCCCTAATTACTTACCATTCTTTCTGCTTCCAAGCTTTATGAACTTTGCTATTGATAAGATAGAACCACCCCCCCCCTTTTTTTTTTTTTTTAAGAGGGAGACAGTATATCAACATGGAAACAGACTGGGTGTGGTGGCTTACTCCTACATCCTGGCACTTTGGGAGGCTGAGGCAAGAGGATTGCCTGAGGCCAGGACTTTGAGACCAGCATGGGCATCAGAGCAAGAACCAGTCCCTTGCTATATATTTTGGATGTGATTCAACATAGAATATAAGGAAATCCTATTACAATGAGTCCTGAGTCATGATATGAGAGGTCCCTTCTGTAGTCTGAAATATTAACAACTTGGGCATCGTAGTTCATCAAAGAGTGGATATATTCTGTTTATCTCACATGTGTGAAAGGAAAGGGTATAAAGTACAATGATACTTCTATTAAAGAAGAGGATTGGTTCCAACACATGGTGGTCAAAATCAAAAACTTCATTACTAGAGGCAGAAACAAAATTGAGATCTGTTCCACACAATGTATTTCTTTCCTACTGAGACCTAGACAGAGTGTTCCCATGTCTCTTTGGATTTTGTGTATGTGTGGGCTTTTGCAATTTTGTGTTTTGTATTTTTCCCACTCCGAGTAAGAGTCAAGGAATACAACCCACCCTCCCTGACAGGTGGGCTGAAACTTCAGCTTGCTAGTTAGAACCAAGAACTCAAGGGCCTAACCGCTATCTTCTTCCACCTTTCTCCTTCCCAGTCCCTGCAGCTACAAACCCACACTAAGCAAATTAACGTCACGACATACTTCAATACCTGGGGCAACTTTGATTAGGTAACCTTGGATTTTTGAAAATCTGTTTATTGGAATGATTGCTATACATTTATCCCTCACTTAGTAAGCAAAGATTTTTTTTGTCAAAAAGGTCTTTAATTTTTAACACCATTTTGCTGCAAGGATATAGTATGAGAGTATGGACCAAAGAGAGATCTCAGACTCATAAAAGCATGAAATGCAGAGTGTAGTGAGGCTGTTCCATGGGTAGGGAAAGTTTGTTCACCAAGCAAAGCAGAGCAGCAAAGAAAACACAACAGACTACACACATATACTCTGGTCTCAAGTAATGAAAGAACATAAGCAAACCATTTCTCACCTCTATGACTCAGGTTTAAAGGTCACAAAAATGTGAAGATTAAAAAACCATTTCCATATCTAGATCGCAAGCCTGCTAAGTGTTGCAAAGTTTTGAGCTTCTTGAGATAGAGATGGTCTGACAATTACATCTTTCAATTGTATTATAATTCTTTGTTCCTTTCTTCTATCCTTTCTCCCTCCTTTAATATATACATGGCATAAACTGGACTCCTCGACCTTGAAGGGGAATTAAGTTGCACCACCTGACTGAACCACTTGATGGTGCCACAAGTTAAGTCATCATTCAGCTAAACCGTGGACAGCTTAGAGAAGCCCCTGGAGGTGGGGAAAAGGGAGGCATACTCTCAGGAATTCCAAGTCAGTTATGTTTTTCCAGCTAAGAAATGTAAATTCTATTCTGTAAAGGGTATTTATTTTCAAATGGTTTAAAATCAAGGCAGTTAACATGGCCTAGCAGAGGATGGGAAGGATGCAGAGATGAAATAGCTTTTGAGCTTAGTCTTAAGTGAAGTGGAAGTGTTTGCCAGGTAAACAAATAAGGGAACAGCAGGAGCCAAAAAAAAGAGACATAAAAGAGCATGATGTTTTCAGGGAACTGCACGTAGTTCAGGCTGGTTCAAACATCAGAAATGTGTGCAGCCGTGGCAGGAGGGAGGCAAAACAGCACAGAAAATGAAGTCCAATCACTGGACAATGTCAATTTCTAAAACACAAACATCATAAAGACATGATCTTATTCGCCACTATACCATCAATGCGTAGAACAGGGGCGTAATGAATATCTACTGAATGAAGCTGCCAAAGAATACTTCATTATGGACAGCACTAAAGAAGTGTTGGGGTCCCTTTCCACTGCTACGGTCCAGAAAATCAATTACATCAGGAAGTTGATAATATGAAAGTTTAAGTGAAAATTTTAGATACTCTGAAGCTTAAGCAAGATCATCTATTAAAACAAATGCAAATTTATAGATCTTGCTACTTGCCAAGAATTTAAAAAGGAATATTTCAAGTTATATAAAAGTAAAGAAATATTTTACATGTCAAAAGGTCACCTAGGTATATCCTTAAACTGTTAAACAAAGCCCAACAAGTAATAATTAATCTATTTCTCCTTCTTACTTAGGAAAACATTATGGGAAACAAGTCAAGAAGACAGTCATACTTTTATAGGAAGCATTTTGGGCAGAACAAACCTTTACAATTTGCTCAAGCTCAACAAGTTGCCATTACAAATATTACTAGCTTAGAAACAGCTACAGATGGGGGCAAGTGTCCTGGTCTTCAAATTTAGAATCCCAAACTGAAAATAATTAATTAGTTCATAAAACAAAGCTGTTGGTACTTTGTTCTTGCTCAGCCTATTTAAAAAAAGAAAAATCACTGGAGACAACTTGGTATCTTTTTCTCACCCGCTGCAGCATCTTGCTTAGATATCTGGACTTCATAAAACAATTTAGGAGGTCTTGAGTCAGAACAAGAATCAATTCCATGGAGTAGTGGGATGAAGGATGCCCAAAGCTGCATGGCGGGTATTCAAGAATCAAACAATGGACCTTGGAACTTCACATGGTAGAGCATCTTTCATTGGTGGTCATCTGTGTACTAAACATGCTTTCTCAATTTAAAAATGAGCAGAACAGGCCAGGCACAGTGGCTCACGCCTGTAATCCTAGCTCTCTGGGAGGCCGAGGCGGGTGGATTGTTTGAGCTCAGGAGTTCCAAACCAGCCTGAGCAAGAGAGAGACCCTGTCTCTACTAAAATTAGAAAGAAATTAATTGGACAACTAAAAATATATACAGAAAAAATTAGCTGGGCATGGTGGCGCGTGCCTGTAGTCCCAGCTACTTGGGAGGCTGAGGCAGGAGGATCGCTTGAGCCCGGGAGTTTGAGGTTGCTGTGAGCTAGGATGACGGCACGGCACTGTAGCCCGGGCAACACAGTGAGACTCTGTCTCAAAAAAAAAAAAAAAAATGAGCAGAACGACTCACAATAATAATTTGGGAAAATGTAGATCCAGAAGACACCAGGCTCCCATCTATTTGTACAGTATGCAATTCTAGACACGGTGTCTAATCTGCCTTTAATGAGCATTAAATTCGCCAGTGTAGGCAGAACGCATTCTTAAGGCAGAGGTTGGGGCTCCTATGAGATATATTAAGGAAATTTCACTTCCTTAAATCTGAGTATTCATTTACCATTTCAGGACTTAATATCCTCCCCCAAATCTGAATAATTATACACATATTTTCTAGTTTTGGAGTTTGCATTATTGTATTTGCAGACCTTTGAAACGAAATTTTTCACAAAAAAAGCTCTTGATTATTTAATTATCTAAAAGCCCTAGGACTTTCCAGAAAATGCTAAGAAAAAGGAATTGTTCTGATGCTGCAGAGATCCGTGGTTACACAGCAATGACAAAATGCCCTATAATAACAATAGGCATAAATCTTAGCACCTAAGTCCAAAATGAAGGAGTTCAAAATATTGTGCTCTGCACAAAGAAGAGCCTTGATAAATGCTGGCTAACGGATAATCCTATAAATGACCTACTTCCAAACATGAGGAATTTGTATGCTAACATTCAAGAAACAAAGGAAAACAGTATAATCTTACAAAAAGCATTCACTCGACAACAAATTATTTCCTAAGCACCAACTAGAACGTTTTAGGAACGGGGAATACGGCTATGAATAAAAACACAGTCCCTAATCTTACAGAGCTAACATTTTAGTATGGGCACACAGGCCACAAACAAATAATTAAAAATGCATACAATATTGGCAGGTGATGACAAAAAGGAAGGAGAAAAATAAACCTGGGTAAAAGACAGAAGTGACGTAGGCTGCACCTGCAGTAGGGTTTATCAAGAAAGGCCTCTCCGATGTGGTGACACAGAAGCAAAGATCTGAATGAAGAGAAGGAGTTAGCCAAAAGGATATCTGGGGCAAGAGCCTTTTGGACTGAAGGAGCAGCAAGTGCAAAGGCCCTGAGGTAAGAGTGTGCTCAGGGTGTTTCCAGAACTGCAAGGAGGCCACAGAAGTAGCCAGGTGGCGAGGGGGCAAGATAAAGTGCAAGTCTGAAATCAGCACATTGTGGGTCATAAGAATCCATGGTTTCACTCTGGAAGAGATGAGAAGCCACAGGAGAATTTTTAGCAGAGGGGTGAAATAACAAGATTTTGTTTTAAAAAGATCGCTTTGGCTGCTGTAAGTAGACTGGAGGGGCTATAAACCAGGATAGGAGTAGGGATGCCAGAGAGGGAGGTACCGCAAAATGTCCAGGACAAGCTATAATGGTGGCTCAGATCACAGTGGCAGCAGCGGAGGTCATGAGAAGTGGTTGGATAGTGGATGTGCTTCAAGTTAATTCAAAATTAACTAAAGTCAGTAGCACTTCCTATCTGGGATGTGAAAAAACAGGTATAGATAGGGTAATAGAAAAAAAAATCAGCATTGGTTAAAACAGACCAACTAGGATTCAAATTCCAGCTTGACCTCTTACTAGCTGTGTGATCTTAAGCAAAATACTCGATGACTGAGAGCCTTAGCGTCTTCCTCTGCAATTAGGGGATACAGCATCTTCCTTGTTGTACTACTATGAGAATTAAATAAAATACTGTCAGTTAAAGAGTGTGGAGTTTGAACTCTAGTATGTATTAGCAATTACTTTCTAAGTTTTCTAGCATTTATATTTTCAGAATGAATTCAGAAAGAAGTTGGCTGAATTTTTATATTCTGTAAAAGGTGTAAGAACGCTGTTTTCCATAGAGAATCTCTGGCTGCTGAGATAACCGTCTGGATAGCTTAGTCCTTCTGGACACAGATTTAATGGTTTGGAGGGACCTCTTAAGTTTTTAGATCTTACATTGCTATAAAGGGCCAAGAAAAATGATATTATCACTGAGAAAAATGCAGATTCACCTGGTTGGAAGGGGTCTAAGTCCAATTATCCCAACAGCACTAATTTTACTATTCTTAAAGCATTTCTCAAAGTTGACCAGAAATGAATATTTCCAGTGAGAATCTTTAAATTGCTTTAGTTCTCCCTATTTAGATTCCACTTACACTCAAGACACACTCTATTACCTCCTTTTATTTTCATTGGCAATTAACAAGAAGAATGGATAGAGTCTTATATTTTCATTCCTCGCTGCCATTTCTCAATAGTTAGCTTTCTAGGTCTTTGAAACCCGATAGAGCTATACGATCACTCTAAGCAGTAACATATTGTAACAAAACATAAAACAGGAATACCTTCCTTCATTTAAAAAAAGAACGTTGAGTTTTGTTTTCTCCCTTATCTCAGTTTTTCCTATTTGTTTTCTAAATTTCATAGACTTACCCGAATCTACTCTGATTAAAAACTACATTTTTAAGTGAAGTAACAAAACCACCAACTCTCGTTGCCAAAGAGGACAAAAGTACTGGAAGGTAGTAACTTCAGGGAATGGGGCCCAAAAGATTTCTTCACCATGGCAAGTTCAAGTTTAAATGGAGTATTGTAATCTCGTGCTAAGAATGAGAAAACCCACTTCATTTCAGGGCAGCTGAAACCTACAGCTGCCCTGGCTGGGTCTAGGTGGCTCTACCTGCATCCCCACCCTTCCTCTGGTACAGAGTCAGGTAAAGTAAACCCTAGGGGCTGGTTTCAGTTGGCAAATGACTTCCTTGTTGACAGCATTTCCAGACAGCACGTGGCTCGCAGGCCAAAGGAGGACAATTGCACGGCACAGAGCCACAGCTCCACGAGAAGCAGGACGGCACCGCAGACAGAGCACAGGCCGTGGAGTTAACCACACCCAGGGCACAATCCAGATCAGTGCATCCCCTACACTTCCCGACATTCTTGAACCCATCAGCCGCCTTTAGTTTCTTTAGTAGTTACCACTGTATAAAATCATCTTATTCATGTATTTGTTTACTTGTTTACTGTCTGCCTCCTTCCCACTAAATGTAAATTCAACCACAGCAAGGACTCTATCTTTTATTCCATTGTATCCTCAATTGCCAGACTATTAGATACCTTCTAGATATTTCTTTCTTTCTTTTTTTTTTTTGAGACAGAGTCTTGCTCAGTTGCCCGGGCTAGAGTGCCATGGTGTCAGGCTAGCTCACAGCAACCTCAGACTCCAGGGTTAAAGGGGTCCTTCTGCCTCAACCTCCCGAGTAGCTGGGACTACAGGCATGCGCCACCATGCCTGGCTAATTTTTTCTATATATTTTTAGTTGTCCACCTAATTTCTTTCTATTTTTAGTAGAGATGGGGTCTTACTCTTGTTCAGGCTGGTCTCGAACTCCTGACCTTGAGCGATCCTCCCGCCTCAGCCTCCCAGAGTGCCAGGATTACAGGCATGAGCCACCACACCTGGCCCCTTCTAGATATTTCTTGACTGAAGAAATGTGGAACACGATATATACCTCTAGTTTCGGACTTACTGTTGGTACAATGTATTTCGATATCTGTCCTCTCTCTGTGTGCATACTTTGAGGACACAGACTGCGTATTTTTTTTTTTTTAAGAGACAGGGTCTCATTCTGTCGCCCAGGCTGGAGTGCAATGGCACAATCATAGCTCACTGCAGCCACAAACTCCTGGGCTCAAGTGATCCTTCTGCCTCAGCCTCCTGAGTAGCTAGGACTACAGACGCGTATCACCAAGCCCAGATAAGTTTTTTTATTTTTTTGTCGAGACGGAGGTCTTGCTTGGCTGGTCTCGAACTCCTGGCCTCCCAAAGCACTGGGATTACAGGCACGAGCCACCATGCCTGGCCTGTGTTTTATTTGCCTTTGTTTCCTCACTGTCTAGCTAAGGACCTGGCAAAGTTTACCCAGCTGTTTGGTAAACTGAATTGACCTTAGGCAAGTTACATGACTCTTCTTGATCCTTAGTTTTCTATCTATAAAATGGGACTAGGTTAACATTGATCTCAAGTGAGATAACAAAATAGGTGAAAACATGGAGCATATCATAGATATCCAATAACTGCAAGTTTCTTCCCTCCCTTCTTTACACTTTCGTATCATCTCTCAGTTCATAGCATTTTTATATATGCCACATCATTTCTCCTACTTGCCAGAAGAGGAGATTAAGGCTCAAAGTAATGAAGCAACTTTCTGTACATTGGATGATAACCGAATGGTGAAAGCAGAACTCAGGTCTTGGTCTGCTGACTCCAAGCTTAGTGCCCTTTCCTCATTGCCTCTACATACACCGGTGACCGATGAGGTCTGCATAAAACCATCTGGATTGAGGAAACTGACCACACTTTAGCTGCAACCTTTTGCTTTGAAATGACTAAACATCCAGGCAATGACTAAATGACTTTGAAATGACTACATATCAAGACAAGAATGTCATGAATTCTTTAGCATCAGAAACCTCTTTATATGGCAGGTTTGTGAGGAGACACCACTGGATGCTAAATCTAGGGGAAATGATGACAGGGAACAGGGTATCTGCATGGGCTCAATATCTCCTCCTCCCTGCTATTAGTGCAGGGGGACAAGAGTAACTATCCAGCAGAGAAACTGGGTAGCATCTGGACTGGAGCGCCAGAATCAACCACCAGCGAGGGCAGATGGGTCTACGTGTCTCCCGATGTGATGCCCTGAGAAGGACAAGACATGATGCGTGTAACATTTTGGCCAGGAAAACATGACCTGGAACTCACCATGAGGAAGCATCAGATCAACCCCGAACGAGAAATGTATAATTAAAAAGAGCGAGGGAGTACTGTGCTCTTCAAAAGTGTCAATGTCTCAGAAGACAAAGAAAGGCTGTGGATATATTCCAGATTAAAGGAAACTAAAGAGACAGAACAACTAAATATAATACCTGATCCTAGGCTGAATTCTTGACTGGAAGATAAAAAATTCTATAAAGAATATCATGGGGTCAAAAATTGGGCACAGATCATTCACTGGATAAAAGTATTATGTCAATGTTAAATCTGAGTTGGTCACTGTCTAGTGGTTATATACAAGAATATCATCATTCTTTGGAAATATACACTCCAGTTTTTAGAGGTAAAGGACCACGATGTATGCAACTTACTCCCCCAAAAGAAGACAAATATGGTAAAATGTTAACAATTAGTGATTCAAAGCAAAGAGTATTGGAGTGTTCTTTGTAATATTTTTATTCTTGTAACTTTCTATAGATTTATTATTTCCATATAATTTTTTTTTAAATCAAGAAGGCTTATGAGAGTTTTGCAGAATAAGAGTCCAAGAGTATAGTTTTAGGATTTAGTCTTAGTCTGAGCTGCTTCACACTTGCTCGCCATTAATTGCTAGGCAGTACAGTGCAGACAGAAGGAGCCCTGGAGTAGGGCCCACTACCCAGTCAGTCAGATTACTTATGAGTTTGCCCTTTGAAAGATTTAAGCATAGTATTCTTTTGACCAGGCTTTAATTATAAGGTAATAATGAGAACAAATAGTCCTCATCAACAAAGCACACTTTTGATAAGGTTTGTTCAAGAATGTGCTTCTTACCCTCTATTCAAAATCAACAGACAGAGTCTATCAGGCCCATAATTCACCCCCAGGGCATTTACTAATATATCAACTTGTTGCTACTGTTCATTGCATTTCTAGGAAATGCTTATATAAAGGCAAATCAGAATTCTTGAAGGGAATTTTAAATGCCCTTAAAAGGTTAAAAAGATAGAAGTTGAGGGAAAGATGGGTAGAGAAAAGAAAAGGAAAAATATTAATAAAGGAAGTAATTATAAAATAATCTAGGACTTGAAAAATATACCCTCTTCCTCCCCAAAAAGAGTGATCTGATGTACATCCACATGGAGGTAGACCTAAAAAGATAGCTTTCCTTCCAAAGATTCTAAAAAAAATTAAACTTGGTCACATAGCATTAGTCTAGAAGCCATTCAGATATAAAGGTTGAAAATTCAGTACCACGAGCATCCGGGAGAAACAGAAGAAGCTCAAAAAGCCTGTGTACCGCAAAGCATGACCATGCACCACCAGAATCTTCAGTGATGTCATGCAAAAGGCAGGTCTCAGAGTGCTATGAATGACATGTGCCATTAACAGCACAGAGACAAACAAGATAAATGGCCCTGTTCTCAAGAATACATGGAAGAGGGGAGGAGAAGGAAAGGCCGGAGAGTAGCAAGCAGAGGTATACAATAAGCTATAACAAGAACAGAAGGAAAGGCGCAACCCAATGTGCAGAGGTGCTGAAAGAATGTTTCCCAGGGCAGGTGAATGGTGGCCTTAGCCCTGAAAGATGGACAGGGATCATAAGGCTCAGGTATAAATGCAGCTGGGAGGAAGATTCACAGAGAAGTTGAGGAAAGGGATTCCAGCAGAGGAGCCGGTGGCGGTTGCTGTACTTCACAGGACAGAGCACATACTGGACACCACAATGTCCACTCTGGCCTGAACGCAGGGGAGGGTGACGGAGTGGCAAGAGGGGAGATGGCCTCATGAAGTCTGAATTTAATTCTAAACCTTATGGGCAGCTACCGGAGGATTATGAAGGAAAGCAACATTATCTGATTTGTATTTTAACAAGATTACCCTGGAAACGTATGTGGGATGGAACAGAAGGGAGTTAGCTGATAAATATTCCTAGTCCAAAAAATTTGTTAGCATAAACCAATCATTTCTAATACTGATCTTCATTTAGACCAATTTTTTTTTTGCCGTTTTGATCAGAATGAATATGAGGTTCTCTTTCTATCTACTTCTGATATGTGTCCACAGAGAATGACAACTGTACTTTCCTTCACAAACATTTGATTTTTTATGTTTTCACCAAATTCATTGTAAGTTTAAACCTAGAATGAACTCCTATGAAGAGAGACAATGATCAATGAAATTACATAATTTATAATTCATTATTAGGGAAAAATAAAAGTGTATTGCAGTAAAATGTTTCAGAATACAAATGCTAATGTGTTTTTATAGTAGCTTCTAGCCACACTGGATTAACAGAGAATCTGGAGAAAAGATCTTTGAAGGAAAAAAGCCATGAGAATGAGAGAGGACACAGGGTTGTCTATTAGCAGAATTTTAGAAATCGCCCATCTGTGCTCACAAGGCCTAATGCTACCTACCTTGTGTCACTGAAACAATTGCAGCTTCTACTGACTCCCACCAGTGGACCTTTAAGGATTCCTGCCCAGTCTCAGTGGGTGTTTACAAATTATTAAATTAATAGCTTGATTACAATGGATTCATCAGAAGGAAAATGGTATAACATTGCAGGGCCTGTGATGTCTTCCCTCCCACAAATGCTTTACTGGTTTCCTTGTTACCAAAATACAGCATAGTCTACATAACAGATTCAAGCTACTGGCTTTACAACGACTGATGTCAAGGAAGGGGGAAAAGGAGAGTATGGTAGTTCAGTATAAAATCCAGGATTCCAGAAAAGCTTATTCTCCCAATGTGTAACCTATACATATGGGATGCCACAAGTCAGAATAATACCAAGTGGCTATGACATCTAAGGGTCCCTGGGGTGAAAGCTCAGGTGGGGGTTTAGAGGAAGCAGGCTCTAAAGTTGACCTTGGAAGATGAAGAAACAGTCACCTCATCCTTCCTTTCATTGTAATTCGATCTCACAGGAGGTGATTTAACTGCCACCGGTATCTACTCAGAATAAAAAGGTTTAAAAGTTAGATCTAGATAACACTTAGGCCCATCTTGACTGTCTACAGATATAAAGGAGAAAATAGAACTTAGCAGCCAAGCACCGTCGGGTTCCATCACTGTCTGAGCACAGATGGATCCAACGGTGTTCAACATCATCCTACAGGCCTGGAGCAAGTAGCCCAGTGGTTAAGAACAAAGGCTTTGTTGCCAGACAGGCCTGGATTAAGTCCCGGTTCAACATGCGTAAGTGGCTCATCCTCTCTAAACCCCAATTCCCACAACCTTAAAAAGGATGATAATCACACTATATGGTGGAATTTTTATGAGATACAGTGAAATGATACACATAAAATGCTTACTTAGCACTGTGCCTGAAAAAGTATCCACTTAAATATTCACTATTATTTTTACCAAACATTTCTTGCTTCAGGGTGCAAAAAGTGAAAAACTGGGCTTACAGGAATGAAAGCCACATGAACACCCGGCATATGTATAGGTGGAGCAGGTGATGAGGCAGGAGCAGAAAGAGGTAAGAATTGCACCTTCTCCCAAGACATTTTAAAAAACGAGTCTAAGCATGGCAGTGTTTATTATTTCTTTGGGTTGAACAACAGCTGATTTGAGATAGATATCCATGAAAACTCTTACATTTGCTTCCTCTCCCATTTTGTTTTTTGGATTTTTTTTTTTTTTTTGAGACAGAGTCTCATTCTGTCATCTCTGGTACAGTGTAGTGGCATGATCACAGCTCACTGCAGCCTCAAACTCTCGGGCTCAAGCAATCCTCCTGCCTCAGCCCTCAGCCTCCTGAGTAGCTGGAACTACAGGTGTGCACCACGACACCCAGCTAATTTTTTTCAATTTTTCATAGAGACAGGGTCTTGCTCTTGCTCAAGCTGGTCTCGAACTCCTCACCTCAAGTGGTCCTCCCGCCTCGGCCTCCCAGAGTGTTAGGATTACATTCCTTTCATATTTTGTATTGTATTTTTACAGCACTGCATCTGCTAGCTATATAGTGCACTCAAAATTAACTCAAAAATAGATCAAATACCTAAACATAAGAGCTAAAACTGAAATTCTCTTAGAAGAAAACAGGGAAAATCTTCAGGACATTGGATTTGGAAAAAGTTTCTTGGATATGACACAAAAACATTAGCAATGAAAGAAAAAATAGATAAACTGGACTATATCAAAATTCAAAACTTTTGCGCATAAAAAGACACCAATCAACCAGAGTGAAAAGGCAGCTCATAAGTGGAAGAAAATATTTGCAAAGCTATCTTTAATAAGGGGCCAATATCCATAAAGAACTCCTACAAATCAATGACAAACAAGTTGATTTAAAAATGGGAAAAGGTTGCTGTTCTACATCATGAAAAAAATTTAAAAAAATAAAAGAAAAAAATGGGAAAAGGATTTTAAATAGACATTTCTTCAATGATGATATATACAAATGGCAGAGTAAGCACATGAAAAAACGCTCAGTCTTACTAATCATCAGGGAAATGCAAATCAAAAATACAAGGAGATACTACTTCACACTCATTACAGTGGCTATTATAATAAAACAAACAAGCAAACAAACAGGAAATAACAAATGTTGGTAAGGATGCGGAGAAATTGGAACCCTTGCACTGCCGTGGGAGTGTAAAATGGTGCAGCTGAAATGTAAAATAGTTTTGCAGTTCCTCAAAAAAATTAAAATATAATTTCTATATGATCCAGCAATTCTTTTTCTGTGTACATATCCAAAAGACTTGAAAATAGGGTCTCAAAAAGATATTTGTACACTCATGTTTATATCAGCATTATTCACAACAGTCAACAGGTAGAAGCAACCCAAATGTTGAGATGAGTGGATAAACAAAATGTGGACTACACACACACACACACACACACACATTGAAATTTTATTTGGTCTTAAAAGGGAAGAAAATTCTGATACATGCTTCAACATGGATGAACCTTGAAGACATGCTAAGTGAAATAAGCCATTCACAAAAGGTCAAATTATTTGTATGATTCCACTCATTTGAGGTGTAAGAGTAGTCAAATTCATAGAAAGTGGTATAGTGATTGCCAGGGGCTAGAGGGAGGAGGAAATAGGAGTTAGTGTTCAATGGGTACAGAGTTGCAGTTTTGGAGGATGAAAAAGCTCTTCTGAAGATGAATGGTGGCAATGGTTGTACAACAATATGAACGTACTTAGTACCCCGTTCTGTATACTTAAAAATGACTAAAATGGTGGGATTTTATGTTATGTATATTTTACCACAATTTAAAAAAAAAGAGAGATATTGATGGTCTGAGTTTCTTAAAATGAAACCATAAGAACTTAAAATAATTATGCTGCAGCTATTTATACTGTATTTAGTTCTACTTTAGGTATCCCTACCTAAAAATTCTAGAGAATAATTTTTTAAAATCTAGACTTGAGTGCATAAAAGAAAAAGAAACCAGGTCTTTAATGATGTGCTAACGTCACATTCACTTACTTAGAAATGTGATTTTCTTTCGTTGCCAAGACAGCAACAGTTGCTCTGGAAACCACACAAAATCGGGGATACTTAACTGAAACAAACTCCACTCACCTGCACAAAGATGCCCTTGCTCCTATACTCCTCGTGGAGGCACTGAGAGAAGAAATCTACAAAAGCCTGGGAGGGTGGTGGGAGTGAGAAGAAAACACACACATTACATCAATCTGCTTGATTTGTAGCCATGGAAACAAAAAATAATAAACTAACCATTTAACACTATCATTTCTAATCTTTTTTTTTTCATTTCACATACAGAAGAGACCTTAAAAAAATACCTCAAAACCTCAAGTTGTTTCTAATCTGCCAATAAATGAAGTATTATATTACCAAATATAATATCCAGATCAAATTTTGATTTAGCTAGAAAAGGCTCTTCTTACCTATTTTCTCCCCAAAAAATTACACAAAAAAATTTTTATTTTGTATAATAAAGGATGCATTTCTTCTCTCTACTTGCCACTCAAACAGAAACAGTATGAATTCTGTTTAACTCTGTTCTATGGGGATTTTGTTATTGCTAAAAAGAAAAGAGCAGGCATTCTCTTGATGTTTTGGGATGGCAGGATCCAAGAAGTATAGAGATGAATGTGACAGGCCATTTTCTTCTGATAACACAACCTTAAATCTATTTGTAAAATACAGTGTGCCATTCTTCAAATGTGGACTCAACCTCAGGCTTGAAACGCAAAATATCAATATGACTCTATAAGGGTCCTTAAGGGTCCTGATTAGTAACAGTCTTGTGTCCATGGAACAGAACAGATAAGAAGCTGGAGTTCACCAGTCCTTCAAGAAACATGGCATCCATTTTAAACATGCCTATAGTATGTTGCAGAGATACTGAAAGCGAGGAGATTGCAGGGGTTGGGGAGTGGTGCCAAGTTTTTTCAAAGGATAGTAGTAACTGTTTTTTCAAGTGAAAAAGAAGACAGATGTTTTGCTCTTTCCCTTCCCTGACATTCTTTGGTATATTATATTTTGCTTATTTTTCCCTAAAAGCTTTAAACATCTAAATGGTCATTTTCCCTTCAGAGATGTATTCCCATGCTTCAACAACGTATCTGAAGGTCATGCTCCTGACCTGCAGGCAGTAGGAGATGCATTCTAAATTATATTCCTAGGAGTAATGTGAAAGATGAATGATAATGTTGTATGAAATTATGACATCTTACCAAGAATTCTGGAAAATTCTTGTCTCATCCCCAAAGCAACAATGAATATCTATGAATTCTGGATAATGTGGCAAAATATTCACTCTCACCTAGTCTATCTCGTGCCTACTGTGTACATTTATGTGCTGACTGGATGCATTTCTTCTACGCTGTGTGAAGTGGACTCATTTATCTATCAAATCTTTAACCCTAGTCATTAACATCATGGTCTAAACAACTGAGCTAACTGGCCTAGGCCAGTTCTCTGTGGATGAGTATCACTTTTCAAATTATCCTGAGGTCCCATTTGTAAGTTTACACATATCAGTATGTCTCCAGCTGTGGTTCTCCTGAAACTCACGTGGGGTATTTTCCCTCTCTTCTCAGGCCACTGGAAAACTGCCAAGAGTATAACTTCAAGACAGTTAAATCCACGTTAATTTCTGAGACTGAAAATGATTCCTCATCCTTACATGGACAGGATTTACTAGAATATCACTCACCTTGGCTGCAGAGTAGACGGTCAGCAATGGGACGGGAAACATGCCAGAGGCAGATGAGATGTTCAGAATCACTCCTTTTGATCTAAAAGGGAAAGGTACCAAGTAAAAGAGTGAAATCATATACACAGTTGTTTGTGAATTACAGATTGAGATATTAATATATAATTATTTGAAACAGAATAACAGCTGTTTTTCTAACACATGTCTCTCCCTGCATTTCATCAGTGTGTGATCTGCTTGGTCAGTGAATGAGGCATAATTCAATCAACTAAAAATAGCTCTTCTTTATGATTAGCTCATGTCCCATTCTTAGAAAACCAGGCCGTGACCAGATCTGATCTCCAGTCTTCTCGAGTTGATCTCTCCCCTCTGAGGTCTTTTCTGGTCCTTTCACTTAGAGATACTGTTATATTCCTTGCACGTACCTTTATTTTAGCACATCATCACGGACGACCTTGCTATGGTATTTAATCATTCTATGTGTATAAACATTTTTCCCCTCAACAAAACCATAAGCTTCTAGACATAACAGCAAACACTCTGCACAGTACAGTGCACGTAACAAAAGGGTACTCAAGAAAACCTTCAGGAAATGAGTGAGTGGCTATGTCCTGCCCTCCTACCTTCCCTGGGTTGTAGATATCTGGGCACCAAACCAACAGTTGACTCTAAAACTATGCAACTCTATAGTTTATCACACTGTATACTTTTGCCAAAAGGCAAACAAAGCTCAATTCCTGCTGGAATTTTTAGAGACAATTAAAAGTCAAAAGTCAGAAAGTTACCCCAAATTTCTTATTCTACTTGAAATGAAAATTGGATTGAGAAAAGAAATGCTGTAAATATTAATATATCAGCTGTTAGGAAGCATATATAGGTTACATAAGTGTGGGATTATAGTTTAGGAATGTCAGAACTATCATCCCTTCCCCTCAAATCCATTCTTCTCAGAGGGGTCCCCTTCTTCAGCTAGTGCAACCTGACCCCCCACCTTCTTTCCTCTACATTAGATTCCTTTCCTTCAACCCAGTTTCTCATTGTTCTTTGTCTCAATTTACTTCCCCAAGGCCTATTTTTTTTCAGCATTAAAAAAGGAACTATGTAGACCCCTTTTATGCAAAATAATAAAGGAAACATGATTAAATGGCATCTAAGTTATTTTAGACATAAATCTGAAAAGAAATAATCCCCAAAGGTCACCCGCTCCATCTGCCAGCCTCTAGGCGAGATGCCACTTCAACCATCAAAGGGAAGTCTGGATCCTCGGCTTAATGTGTGTCACTGGAAACAAGTTGTTGTTTTTGTTTTTTTTAAACAGAAGTCCTTATTAGTAATACATACTTTCCTAAGCAATGAAATCCATCAACATTTTCATGATAGAAATCAAATTTAAAATTAAAAAATTTTATTAAGGTTTTGAAGAAAGTTAGAAATAAGTAGTCAATGGATTAATCATGTCATTCTTGTATTTTCTGTGTCTCTCTCAGAAACAGAAAAGCCTTTTCTTTTTTAATTTTAAGGTAAGAGTTGTATCGGGAGTTAGAACCCAACCTCTCTAAGAAAAGATGAATTAGCAATGAAAATCTAGTCATTTCACTTTATATTTGTGAGCAATTCCTTTGATAAAAATGGAATAAACGCCACATTTGTTACAGAAGACTTTTAATACCATATTAATTTATGATGTTTAAAGTACCTTATTCTTTTTGGGGTGGTGAAAATGTTCTAAAATTAGATTGTGGTGATGGGTGCACAGCTCTGTGAATATATTAAAAACCACTAATGTATACACTTTAAATGGGTAGATTTTACAGTATATGAGATATATTTCAATAAGTCTGTAAAAGTGGGAGAGAAATATATTTACAATATATTGGAATGTATCATCTTTAAGCTGAGAGCAGATCCCAATCAAATGGAAGCAAAGAGAGCTATTGTATCTTATGCAACACAACATGATTTCTTAGAAGTGACCCCAAATCCTGACGAGTTCACCCCCTCCTGCATCCCAAGCATCCTTGTAGGTGTGGGTAGTGTTTTATTTTAACCCTTTCTCATATAACCAGGAATTGCTATGTCTTCACTCATTGAGAGCAAGTTAAGTAAAAGCCAGTTTGAAGTAGATGCAGAAGGTGATGTTTCCTGCTGAACCTGCAGCCTGTCATTACTGGTTTGACCAGGTGGATTACATGCTCTGTTATACTCAAATTAGTTGGGGTGGTTGGATGTGTCCTTGAACGAAAATCTTACATTTTTTATTTCCTTCCTCACAAATGAAATGCCATTTAAAAGTCTTTAAAAGTTAAAGTTTAATGTCATCAAATACATTTTAAAAATTAAATCTTGACCTCATCAAAACAGACTCTTAAAACTTCACTCCCCAAAGCAATGATATCAATACAGGAAAAGATAATGAAGGCTTCTTTCCCATTTTCAAAAATAACACAGAACAATAATCCAATATGTCACACTTAAATGCAGTCATGCTGCTTTACTTGTGTGCTCCTCGAGACAACTAACATCTTTGTTTCTCAAGTATTCTACCCTGATTTCTAGGGGGTAGAGCTACTTTGAATTAGCGAAAAGTCAGAATTTTAGGGTACTTTATACAAACACAATATTTGCACTCTAAAATACATTAAAACACATCTGAGACCAACAAAGGATAGAGTGAGAATGTACTAGACCTAAGTAAATAAAAGGATGGCATTTATAACTGCACCAAAACGACAGAGAGAAAACAGCCCCTCTACAAAGCTCTGTCCTACCACCAGGGACACATATTTGTCAAGCAAAAGCCTTCCTCCCACATCCGCACACACAACAGCACACAAATCTCTCGCTCTTTCTTTCCAAGGATAATAATATTCAACGTAGTTTTGTCTGAATCATAAATAACACACTAGTCTAACCTGTCTTAATCCTTGTACTGTATACAGTATCCATTCTCTACGTAGAAATGGGGCTGAAAGTTGGGGACTGTGAGGCACAAAGGACTCGCCTTTAAAATCAACCACATTGTCTAGCTCTAATCCTCCATCTAAGCAGAATTAGTGACGTCAAACCAGTTTCCATGGCACAGCCAGATTCGTGACAACTCTGTTATATCAAGCAAAAGGACAAAACGGGCTGTGCTTAATTGCACACAGAAACAAACATAAAACCAAACCTTGGTTAATCTCTCATTTTCTGGGGACTTGGGAACAATTCTAAGATTGAAAGGCACATTAGGAATTTTTGCTGAAGTTCTGTAATGAAGACTCAGTTGCTCATACTTCAGCATATTTCCTAGTTTGTTATGACAAATATCCAGATAAACAAGTAATATTTTCCATGATGCAACATTCTTAATTCATCATACTGCTTACTTGCTAACAGCCACACAATGGTGTCTCAGTGGTACAAATTATTGAGGATCTATTAAAACTAAAATACTGCAAAAAACAAAGCAGAAAACACCAATTGCTGATAAGAAAGCACTTTTTCATATAAACAAATTCTCTGTAATTACGAGTCTCACAAGCCAAACATTAAACTCACCCAATTCTATCAAATTCAGTACCTTGCATTTATAGCTTCCTACAGCTATGCTCTCGGGTAGAATTCCTAAGACCTGTGAAATTCCCAGTAAGACTCTCTTTAATTGCCACTTGGATAAAAAAAAAATTGCCAAGCCTTTCTTTTATAAATGCTCCACTATTCCATCAGACTGTTGGAGTACCCTGGTCCACACCTGTATAAAAATACCACTGTCGCAGAGGAAGTAATAGATCTCCTTTGAAACAAGTCACTGATTTCTGCCTTCCTCAGGAACCTCATCACTGCCCCACACTGCAGGTGAGCAGGGGCGGGGCGGGGGCTGGAGGGGGTTGGAATAAATGCTGCTGTGAAGACCTGGAACCCCAGGGTCAATCCTAGTGTGGACAGCTAACTGTATACAGAGTTTGATGGCAGACAAAGGAGAATGTGCAAAAAAGACTCCATCCCAACTCTTCACGTATTTCCACTTCATATCAGGGAGTACATAGCGTGCTCTTGGAAGGTCATTACCCCTTTTTTTTAAAAAGCTTCAACATAATACTGAAATTGGTACAGACAGTTCTCTAATAGACTCTCAAGAAGACTGAAAAACATCTGAAAATAGAGCTCTATGTCAGAAAGGAATCCTGGAACACAGGGGTTAGGTATATAATTAGAATCAGCAATTCAAATTCTTATATTATACAAATATTGCTTTGTTGAAGAAAGTTTGCAAACATTTAGCACATGAAAGAGAATTACCTGTCCTAAAACACCATAACATGTCATAATTCCACCTTAAGCAATACAGTATGAAAGAGGCTATTTTTAGCTTTTCCATGGTTGTTATGGCAACCACCTCCTGGCTCCAGCTGTACACAATGTTTATAATTCCAGGGAAGTGAAAAGAGCAAGTTTCCTCTATAATGTAATTATGCATTTTCTACTTCTACAGTAATAATACCTTAGTTTGATTATAGATGCTTGTTTAGTGATAGTCAGTTGGCCCTAGGCTATAGTTCTAGAGGGTTTGGAAAATCTCATACATCAGAGGTAGAATCAGTGAAAGGAAAACAACAACAACAAAGGATATTTATAAAGGACTCTGCTGTTACTCAATTGAGACACCAATCCCACGGGAACCAACCACAGGAAATATGCCATTTTGGAGCAGCATAGAGAGCAGGCTCTCATGAAACCACTTATAATGTGTAAATAAGAATGCTTTTTTCAGGCCGGGTGTGGTGGCTCATGCCTGTAATCCCAGCACTCTGGGAGGTTGAGGCAGGAGGATTGCTTAAGGTCAGGAGTTCAAGATCAGCCTGAGTAAGAGCAAGACCCTGTCTCTATCAAAAAATAGTAGCCTCCCAGTTACTCGGGAGGATGAGGCAGGAGGATCACTTGAGCCCAGGAGTTTGAGGTTGCAGTGAGCTGTGATGACACCACTGTACTCTACTTAGGATGATGGAGTGAGACTCTCAAAAAAAAAAAAAAAGAAAGCATGCTTTCAGATGATTTGTTAACTTGGGAGTTTTCTTTGCTGTTGGGCACACAGCTAACATTTCTGGCCTCCCTTGCAGTTAGCTGTAGCCTCTGACTGACTGAGGACAATGAAATGTGGGCAGAAGCGATGAACACCACTTTCAGGGCTGGCCCATGAAACCTCCCCTAAAACCATTCTTACTCTCTCTTCCCTTATCTGCTAGCTGAATGCAGAGGAGAATGCCAAGACCCTAGAGAATGATGGAGCCCCTAGATGGCAGAAGCCTCAGATGCCTGAATGACTAGGCAGAGATGTGAGGGAGAAATAAACCTTTACAGTGTTACGCCACTGAAATTTGGGAGTGGTCTGCTACAGCAGTTAGCCTACGCTGACTAATACACCTAGTAATTCCTTTAATTCAAGTGGAGATAGATGTTCCTTCTTCTTATAACCAAATGTACTGATTTATAAAATCCATGTATATTTCTTCCTTGTTCTTAGCAAGTACCACAATCACACCCACAATGCCAGGTTCAGTACATAGCTTCTATGGCTTTCCACCAGATCATTCCTTAACCACACCTTAAAATCAACTTGCTTTCTTAAAAGGTAAGGATCCAATTCATTGTCTGTATACTCCATGGTAAACTTTACTGAGTGAATGTTTGTTAGATAAATGGATTCTCTTCTTTGCATCGTTTGTTTGTATCTAATACCCCTGCTGCAATAATGGCTGCCAGGTTGACAGAGATAGCAGTGAAGTTCCCAGCTCCTTGCATTTGTATCATTTGCTAACTAATTGTGTAGCTTCACTCTATGTCTTTGGGCCTCAGTTTTTTCATCTGTCATATACGGAAGGTTACTTTCAATTAATTTAAAGTACTAGATTTCTATGGCTCTTTGAATCCAATACTTTGTGCTCTGTGAAATGATTTCACAACTATTATCTCTTTTGATAGGGTTTTCACCAACACAATTAAAAATTCCTTTTACAATACCTCTGTGGTTTTTAAGTATTTCTTTTTCAAAGGACGGATTTACTATCTTGAATTCATACCATGTCACCTGCAGTCGTCAAGACTAGAATTAAGGTTGTAGCCCAAATTTTCATCCCTACTGGGTTCTACTTTGTCTGCCCCAACTCTGCTATCTTCTAGGGTTCTGGTTTGACCACTGCCATTTCCATATCTGACCATCAGAGGCCCATTCCCACCAGCAACCAACATCAAGCAGTTTGAAGGTTTTAAAGGGCAATGTTACTAAATAAAGCAATTGAAATCTATAAAATAGTGCAAACAAACAAAATTACAAAGAATCTTGCTGAGAAACAGATTCTTAATCAGTTTCTGTAGATGCTCAACAAATGGATTCCTAACCTCAGTTTCCTCATCTGTACAATGGTGAGAGGCTATGGAAGATAAATGAGTTAACACATACTAAGTTCCTGGTACACAGTATGTACTAAATAAACATAAATTGTAATCTCTGCCTAGAGCTGGTCACAGAGGTTTCTAACAGAAGTAGGGTCCTCGGGTCTTCCCTTTTCAAAACTCTGATTCCTTTGAGTCTCTTCCAAACTCAAAGCTATTTTGCAGATGAAGGATGACTATGAAACTCTAAATTTGGCAAATGATCAAGCTAGTTCAAGATGCAAGCCCAACTTTCAGCAGGTTTTCTTTGAAGGTCTAGATATCCTTCAGGTTTTCCCAAGGAAGAAACAGAGCTTAATTATAATTTTACACTTCATTTTATTTCAAATAAATAGAACTCTACAACATATTTCTCAATAAAAAATGAAGACATCCTGCATATCTTAGCAGAACCCAATTCAATCCGGAACACAGATGGGACCAGTGGACATCACCTTGTCCTCCAAGGATTAGTTTCATATCTTATAGCACTTTATAACACGCCTAAGTTCCTCACACATCCATTCTCCCAGTAAGAACTGAAAACCAGAGGATGGGGTCTTGCTTCATGAAACTTCACTGATTTGGGCTCTGAGAGGATACAGCTTTAAGAAGGTATTCCCGGGAATATCCCAGGAACTCTATCTGCCCCCTCAGAATAGCAGGCAATTGAGTTAGTGACGGTGACTCAGGCAGGCTTTTTAATCCTGAGCTAACGGAACCACTACAACCCCAGAGAGGGAAATGAAAAGGGAATCGAGTGGAAAAGGCCTCCACCACTGATGACTCATGCTCCACTGTGTGACTCGCCTGGCATATCGCTCTGTGGCTAAGACATGGAGGCTTGGTTCATTAGTCACTTCAATGAATTTTCCAAAGAAAGGATTTTCCCTATAAATAATAATGAGCTCTGCCTCTACAGTGTTTGTGTGTAAGTCTGTGACTCACCTTTCTACCATGCCAGGCAGCACCAATCGTGTCATCTGCAAGAGAGAAAACAAAACATTCACGATGCCCGAGGATGCAGGCAACAGATAAAGGTGAAGAAAATCCACCCACACAAAACTGAAGGGAATCACGAAGCCACTCACCACCTCTACAGACAGCAGTTTATTTTATATACTTGAATAATCTGGCTGTGTCAAGAATGCATAAAAAGGAATCAGATGAAATTACTGGAGGTAACACTGGGAATACTTTCAGTGAACTTGGCTAAAATTAGTCTTGCCCGAAATGTAATACTGGCACAAAGATCTTCAAATAATGAAGGGTGAAATCTACGTCTCCCAAAATGCATTCGTAGAAAAGAACATATGTTATCGCAAGAAATATCCTGTCTACCAAGGCTACATAAGCTTTTTAATCTCAAGAGCTCAAATAATCTTTTTCGATCAAACAAAGCCTTTAGAAGAACACCATAAAGTGACATGGTGGTAACTATTAAACATATCTTATCATTCATGTATCTTGCTGGTCTAGCTAGTTTGAGTAAAACTCATCCTTAAAGAGAATTAAGGTTATCTGTGATCTCTAGTAACCAACAATGAAAAAGTGACACCTGTATTTTTTTAAGGACTTCATAATTATTAACTAAATGCATATAATGAGACAGGCTACTTCTAAACTCTGTTTTGAGATATTATTAATCAAGAAAAGTCCAAAAGTCCAATGGGCTTAGTCAAGATCACATTATAGTTAAGTACTGAGGTTGGAACATGAATTCCTGACTCCTAGATATCATCCGTTCTCTAAGAAACAGATGCTGTTTTGGAATAATAAGGATTGAATGCATTCCAAGCATAGAAATTTTAATCTTTCTATCTTGAATAATACTATTTATTAAATAAAATAGACAGTATTCTGATGAGAAGAGAATTTTTTTTCCTGGAAATATTTTGAAAAAAGAAAATGCCATCCAGACTTTACCAAGGTAAACTTTGCCATGTGGACATCCAATCCAGATGTCAGCTTCAGAGCTGTCACGTTGTTTTCAGTAAAAACATGAGTTCAAGCTGACACTCGTCATAAAAGATAGGCTGACACACTGCCAACTTTGAAACAAAGATGTATCTTCAATGTGTAGGGGAATCACTTCAACAGAAGTATCTGGATTTGGCCAAATCTTCCAACCCAGATAAAAAAAAGAGAAACCACAAGAGAGAGAGTTTGGCCTAAAGCATTCCATATCACCTTCCTTCTTACATACAAGTGTGTGTTTTTCCATATGAAACTCACCTTCATAGAGTGATGGGGCAGAAATTGCCAATTGTCCTCCAATATTCCTTCATTCCTTCCTTAATACATAGTAGTTGATTTTCAGTTGGACATATGGCCTCTTCCCCACCCTCAGTGCCCCCCATAAAAACCATATTTTCTATGACCTATCATGCAGTTGCATGTAGCTCTACGACCATGTTCTATCTAACAAGATGTGAAGAGAAGTAATACATGTGACTTCTTGGTCGTAACCTTAAAAGGGAGACAATCTATGTTTTCTCCTTCACCTTTTCTTCTTCTTGGTGGCTAGAATGTGGATGTGATGGAAGGAGCCAAACCTGGCATCTTAGAACCCAAGATGAAAGCCATATGCAAACGGTGGCAGAGCAGTGAGATGAAGGGGATGGGATCCCTAATGATTGCAGGGCTACTATGCCAGACCTTGATTACATACCAGGCTTTTTATCTGAGAGGGAAATAAATTTCTATTTTGGTTAAGCCACTACTGGGTCTCTGTTACAGAAGCTAAACCAATATTCTAACTAATATGATTGACCATTTGTGTTGATAAAGACTGACCAATGTAATCATCTTATGACTTGGGAAAAAAAAATCCCCAAAGCAAACTCAATCAGAAATTTTTCCCACAGCCCAAATAACCTCAACATTTTATTGTTTTTACAACATGGTCCTGTCTTTCTTCTTTCTAGGTTTGCTTAACCCAATTCAAAAGATGCCCACTGGGTTTCAAACCCAACTTTAAGAACCAAGTCAAAGAAAAAGCTGATTTCAAAGTTTATGCTTTCAACAGTCACCTTTTGTCTTCTTCTTAAATTAAATAATAACTCTTCAAATTTGCTCACATGTTTCCTAAGATTTCTCTTTTCATAAAAGCACACAGTAATTGTTCAATACATAGCTGTTGGATGTTTAAGGTAAGTGTGGTGTGTAGCCAGGCCAAAGTTCTATTATACTTACTAGTGGTGTGACCTTGAGTTAGTTCCTTATCCTCCTCCATTGAGGCCTTATGCATTAAATGAAGAAGGTGTCCACATTACAGGTTATTATATTCTGAATATACATAATGGACCTAGCACAGAGCACATCATGGAGAAGATTTTGAAGGGAAATCAGTGCCCCTTATGGTCAGCCTGCACTATCCTTTTAGGATGCAGCAGCACTAAGTATCCAGTCCTGCCTTTCAGCATGGTGTGCCCAAGACAGTGTAGAGCCAAAAACAATGACACATTTTGAGGTCATCCAGTTTGACTCACCACATGAAGTTTCTGGACAGTTCCGTCAATATTTTAAAATATCTCAGTTAAAATCTTCTTGGGGTAATGAAATTGTTCTATTGTAAAATTGGACTATAATGATGATTGCATAACTGTAACTTAAAAATTATTGAATTGTATGTTTAAAACAAATGAACTTTACAATATGTAAATTATTTCTCAATAAAGCCATTTAAAAATACCTGAATAATCATATGGATAAGAATTAAAGAACCGGAATCACAAAATACATTTCATGTCATTTTTATCAAACCCTAGAGATAAAAGAGCACTCAAAATGCTCTATGCTTTATGCTTTACTGCCTGGAGCAACATGTCGTAATAAAGAGTCATTCTTCTGTTCGGTTGAGGCCATGTTATCTGCCAGAACCGGGGAGGGTGGTGAGAGCATACCATCTAGAACAGATATACAAATAAATCATTACAAGACAATGCTGTGTGTGGAAAAGAGGGCACTGATGCTTAGGAGAAAGCCCATTTATGTCTGGGGAGTCAGGTAGAGCTTCACAGATTACGTTTCAGTTAAGTTCTAAAAGAATAAATAAAAGTTTACTAGGCAGAAAAGAAATTCCAGTAGAAGAAATAGAATGCAAAAGGCAAACAGCTATGAGAAACTGCAATGTATGCTATAGAAGTGATGCATTTTTAAAAACTTTGTGGGATGAACGAGTTAAACATAAAAAGAAGTAAAAAGTATGTGCCTCCTGTTAATATGTCGTGCAACTTGCATTTACATGTAGTACTCTGTCATGGACAGCTTCCCATGCTAGTACAAACAGATGTACATCGGGCATGTTAGCAGTGGTAGGGTATTTTATTGTAAAGGATAGATTATATGAATGAACAGTATTGGAAAACATTTTTTTATTTAATACATTTCATCAGGGGACCATAATGCTTAACTAATGTATTACAAAGAGGTCCCCAAGCATTTTGTGAAGAGGAGCTATTATTCAGTTCCTCAAAGCCGTGAGATCACCAGAAAAAGAATGAGGAAAGAGACTGGTAATAAAAATGTCCTTACCCAGGAGTGTGTGTGTGTGTCTGTACGCGCATGCGCTTGTATTAAACAAATGAGATTTGTTAACCGCAGCTAAGTGGAGTCCAGAAGGGGTAGCCACTACCCATTTAGTTCTCCTAAACAGGTTCTCCTAAATTTTTAGTTAGAATATTAAAGAAATATAAATGCACATATTGGGAACTAGTTTTTTCCTTTCACCATGTGCATGTTACATATTAAATGTCTCCTTTCTGAATGGGAAAAATTATCCAGGCAATGATCAGAGATCAAAGGAAACTCCATAAAATATAATCATACTTATCAAATTGTATCATTAGCATGTTAAGCATTAAATGTTTTCTTGATGGCCTTTTATATATGGACATGTTCAAAATATATATTCTTTATATATGTGACTTAAAACTCAAGAAGTTTCAATAACGTAACACAAGGGAAGAAACACTACTTCAGATGTCTGGCTATTAAAAGACCAGAAATACTTGCTGAATACTCAGTGACCAAATGATCCATCAGCAAAGACACAGTCTTCTCATGCAAAAGTTAAATTCTTTCTTATAGCTCATTGACTTCCCCTTTTAAATTCTGACTCTAAATTATTTCTCCTTGTCATAAAATGTAACATTTTTTTATCTGTCACATATTACAATGAAAAGCCTGAGAAAAGTTAATCTGAAATCTGCGTACTTTTATAAAATCGATTGTCTTCACCTATATTGAAATTATTATCATTTCTTCTAATCAGATTATAAGTCACAATAAATTCAATTTCAAGCTTCTTTGCTTGGATATGTATATATAAACTGTTTTTAATATTCTATGCATAAGTAGAGGCTTCATTATGTTCATCTCAAATTAAATTTTCTTTAACACCAAATTTTACATAGGATATTTTAACTAAGCTATTAGTAGTCTCATTTGTATGCATCGATTGGTATCTTGATATCTGGTTATTTATACCAATATACCAAGTATTTCTGTGAAATCTCACTATCTATCTGAACTCTATTTCACAGCTCACAAGCTGTTTCTGGAGTTAACTCAATGCTAATTTTAGGCCATCTGCAGGTGATAATTGCTGTACCAGGAAATTTTTTGTTCCTCTTAACATAATTCTAAAATAAGGCTACCATAACTTGTAAGTTCAGTGGCTAGAAATATTAGATTAGTGGTAAACATTATTTCGAGACTAGTTTTCTTCCATGTTGAGATTATTCCCAAAAGTATACAACAAACAATTTTAACTTAATTCTTCCCTAAGAAGTAGATAAAAGTTGCAACAATATTACTTTTGCAACAATGAGTGCTTCAAATCCTTGCAGGAAAAGTGTTTCTTATATGTATATTTATATATATATATATATTTGTGTATGTGTGTATATATACATATATTTTTTTAGTGACAGTTTCACTAATCCTTATCATAAAAAGTCCTAGATGCCTAACGTCTAAGGAGGACAGGTCAATATATATGTCATATCACACTTAGATATTACGTTACTTTATATGCAAGCTAGCCATAAAGTATACAAATATATAAAGATAAACAAAAGTCTTGATGACAGCTAAATTTAGAATTCTTCCAGGGGATATCACATACTCAATTTCAAGAGTGAAATATCTACTGGTATTTACTGGTACAGCTATGAATATCCTGTCTGTGAAACAAATAAGAGGCTCACTTAGCTCATGCAAAATCAAAATTAGTATTAATAGAGCATTTAGTTGAGATATATAACTCAAAAACCCGTTGGCTGGCCTAGAAAATCCTTGAAAATGTTACATTAAAATGTAACCATCTGTGGGTAGGATTAGAATGATTTATTTTCTTCTTAGTGTTCACATACATTTCTCATATTTTTGGCAACAATCTCGCATTGCTTTTATAATTAGAAAAGCTCCCATAATCTTATTTCTACAAAAAAACAAAAAAAACCTAATGTGAGTATAATTTTTTCTGCTTTGCTTCTATAGCATCAGTATTTAATAGTTTGTAGAAAGAACTTTATTTTATACCCAGGAACCAGTGTAGATTCTCCCACTCATTAGTTTAATATAAAAATGATCTATACTAAAACAAGCAAATTATTTTTGTATCATGCAACCTGTGGCATTTGGTCATTTTTTGGAGAGAACAGTACAAAGAAAACATTACTACATAATGTTCGAAAAGATAACCAAAGATGCAAATGAAAAGATTACATTAAAATTCAAGATGCTTTGATAAAATAACAAATATTAATATTATCACCTGTACAACCATTTTATATAAGTAGAGAATAAAGTGTAACAACTTGCCCTAGAATCCAGGCAAAGCCCCAACACTACAGGCTATTCATACACAGAATTGGAACACCACATATAGCCATTTTGCCTACCTCTGCCCTGCCTCTACCCCAAAGAAATCTCCTTACAGTAAACAGGGTCTGAATTCAAGTAACTGAAAATGAACCCACACAACTTAGAAGGAAACAATTTCTTAAATGCAAATACCTTAAGCAGGTTTTCAACCAGAATCATTAGCAATAATTTTTCAAAAATTAGTATAACAGTGAAAAGAATTACAGAAAGCATCGTTACACAATGTCTATTTTGCAGAAATTATTATAGATGGTAACTCCCTTGGAAGTCATACTACAATGACACAGCATACATTTCCTGTGGCAAACTGTATAATTTGAGCTCTGTGGTACCGAGAACACAACTTAATTAGGAATTCTTAGAATTTCACCTGTATAGCTAACAGAATAATATGTAGTGCACAGAGGGTAGAAAGCTTAATTAGATAAAGTTTTTAGAGTGGCTTGAGATTTCCAATTATTATTTGATTTTCCTTTCGATTAATGTTAAGTCTTTGTGGAAGTTAGGAGTCCTCCCAGCCATTTTCCCCACCCATATTACTCAACCTGAAATTCAACCCCATACCACAAAAAACAAAGTTTTTCCTTTTGTAATAAATTCTGGTTTGATCTACATGAAAATAACTTAACAAAAGAAAAAGAAAAGAACTTTCTAGAACAGGGAGCTGCCTCCTGATTAATAATAATGAAACTAAAGCCAAAATTTGGAAACTCTAAACAAAAATTTTAAAAAAGAAAGCATATACCATTACACACTGTTTTTCCAAGTTTAACATACTATAGTATGCTACGTAATAGCTTAGCTTACAGTACTTAAATTTTTCCAAAATAAGCTGATTTCTCAAAAATGACCGGTTTTGGGAGAAAATAATCCTTAAAGTTCTCAAAGAGATTTTTACATTTTCACCCATATATAAGGCATTTCTCCTCTAAACTAGCTTCACTTTGAGCTGGCAAGAACCTTAAAACCAATCTATAACTATTTCCTCATTTTCGAAAGAAGAAAACTGTGGAAAGAGTGGGGCTGTCATGCAGTTTGGCAAAACCATCATCTTGTAGTTATGTCTGAAGCAGCCCGTTACTATGAGACTCTAAGGGCTAAATGTACCCAATGAATTGGAAATTTTTAAGAGCATAACGATAGCTGATTTCAAAATGGATTAAAAGATTTTAGACATTAACTTGGAATGTCTTCATCTAGAAAAGCCCTGGGTGGGGATCACCGGTGAGGATCAGACTCTTCTTCCCACAATTTATTAATTTCCTAATGCTGTTAACTTAAATTCCTGGGGCAGGGTGCTGGCTGGGATGCATTCTTAGCATAATTCCTCAACTAAATACAAGTATTAATAGATTGCTGAACAGAGATTCTTCTCATGGATTTTCAAATTAATAAAGGGCTCCCCCTACTGGTACCATGTCACATGCCAGAGGAAAATCCATGTAAGAAAAAGAAAACAAATGCTTCATCCACCTGTCTCTCCACTCAAACATTTACCATCTACTCCAAAACAAAGCATTAGGCACTTCTAGTTAAGTGAAATAGTATTAGAAAAAAAATTAGTTTTTCAAAAGCATGCAAAGGGCTTCATACACTGATTCTGATTTCACAGAATCATGGGGGTAGAAGATACTACAGTCTGAATGGTTGTGGTTTCCCCCATTCATATGCTGAAATCTAATGCCCAGTGCAATGGTATTAGAGATGGGGCATTTGGGAGCTGATTACATCATAAAGGCTCCACCCTCATGAATAGGATTATTGATCTTAAAAAAGAGCCTCAAGAGAGCTTGCTTGCCCCTTCTGCCATGAGACAACACAGCAAGAAGGTGCCATCTGTGAGGAATGGGGCCTTTACCAAATACTGAATCTGCTGAAGCACTGATCGTGGACTTCTCAGCCTCAGAACTGTGAGAAATAAGTTTCTGTTCTTCATAAGCTACCCAGTCTAGGGTATTTTGTTAGAGCAGCCCAAATGGACTAAGAAGAGATTGATTTAGTCGATGCCATTCTAATCCCTCACCTTCGCCAAGCAGTTGGAGTAGACTGAACACCTGGAGTCCCCTGAAACAGGGGAACTCTAACTCAAATGCTTAAAAGGGCCAGGCAGGGAACGTAAATTAGGGAGATAAACGATAGGGCCTAGTGGGAATGTGGCGATCTGGAGAGTTGCAGGCCTAACTGCTTATCCTATTCAGAAGCTACTCAGCTCTAGTCACTTGCTGCCATGCAGTAATTCAGGTCTGTGTTACCCAATTTTCAGATTTTTCCTAAGAGAAGTTAGAAATTTGGATGTGAAATTTCCTAATTTTGAAAACTGAGCCAGCCAGAATATGTCAATAGGCCCATCTGGCCAACAGACCATTGCTTTGCAACCTCTGACCCATAATCAGAAAGGGAACTCACCTACCCATTCCACTTCTGGCAGATCCAAAGATTAGAAGGTCTCACAATTTACTTTAGTGTATATATCAACTGAGCCAAGTTCAACCTTCTAGGGCCACATATAATCGGTGTGATCCTTATTCCCAAAGAACTTGAATTTTTAGTTTTTAAGATTCATTCATTTCTTCAAAAAACATTTGTTGTACACCTGACATGTGAGGCCCAGGGCTAGGATAGAAAGCAGGAAAGAAAAAGGATGTGGTACCAACCCTCGCAGTGCTTACAATCTGTAGAGAGGCTCCAAAGTGAAAGAGCGACTCAATCTAACAGGGGCTGTAAACTAAAATCAAAATGCTCAGTGAAGGGCAGACAGGCAGTGTGCAATGGACCCGCATGAATGAGAGACCTAATCCAGTCTGGAGGTGTCATGAAGGCTCCCTACCCAGCCCCACCTCTAATAAAACATGGTTTCAAGTCCCCATCTTGGTTGAACATCCATGAAGGAAAACTAAATTACAACTGTCTGCTTGAGATTCTTCTTCCCCAATCCCCTATAAAGAGAACAAAACTCAATGGTATTTTGCTATAAGTGGAGGTTGTTAAAACATTTTACTTCGGGCCACACCCCCAATCATTTTCTTCTCTGTGCTAAGGAAGTTAATAAGAAAGGTCAAAACACCTCCACTATTTGTCAGAAAGGCCAGGATATATCCTAAGAGGTGCAGCTGTAGGCAGGGCCATTCTCTAGCTTCTAGCCTATTCACCAAACCCAGCAGCAGCTTCAGAGTTCAGTATCGTTTGCAGGAGTGGTTTTCCAACCTTTCCGTAGGGTCTGCAGGCAGCTCAGCTAATATTATTTGGGCAGTGCTCATGTGTAAAGAAGTGAAGAGTTCGTGGTCTCTTGAGGTCCAAAAATTATGATTAAAGGAATCAAAGAACAGCCTGGCCCAGAGAGGGAAGACAACCCCCAAATTTGCTAGATGTTAAAACAAGTTATCTCAAATCAGAAACAAACAGTACAAACAAGATCCATTTTAGAACTTGTCTTTGGATTGATGTGAAAATCAGTATATAACCTGTTTGAAATTAGACCTATATTGGTCTGCCTCTGGAATTGTGGTTCTTCTCCAATTTTCTATGATTTCTCTGATCGTATATCAATAGCAGTTCAACAATTTCATTAGCAAACTCTATTTTGGGATGGAAATGCCGCCAGGCATAAAACTGGAACTGTTTTAGAAAACTGTGGTTCAATACCTTGAGGTTTGTCTCTAAACTCCACCATTTCTGGTGTGAAGGTCATCGCTTTTGATGAAAAATAAGACTTAGATTTTAGTCACAGAGCATCTGTAATCATAAGAAGAAAACCCTATCTATAAGGACTTCTCTTTCAGTTGAGACTGATCTACCTGCCATATTGATCACCTAAAAAGAATTTCTACATCACTTAACTTCTCTGCAGGGAACAAGAACAAGACTAAATTTATTCCTCAAGGATTTGAGAGCAAAACTGAAAAAGCAGACAAGAAGGCTTCTAAACCTCCCTCGTAAAGGGAAAGCCCAATTAAGTATGCCACTGAGAGAAAGAAATAAACCCAAAACATTAGGTAAGATTAAAAAGTGAAGCAATCGAATGGAACTGGAGAGCTAAATGGCCTAGAAGAGCTGTTTATGATTAAACACCAGGGCTAGGCCGGGTGTGGTGGCTCACGTCTGTAATCCTAGCACTCTGTGAGGCAGAGGCGGGAGGATTGCTTGAGCTCAGGGGTTGGAGACCATTTTGAGCAAGAGTGAGACCCCGTCTCTACCAAAAATAGAAAAAACCCAGCCAGGTATTGTGGCACATGCCTGCAGTCCCAGCTAACTGGGAGGCTGAGGCAGGAGGATCTCTCTTGAGCCCAAGAGTTTGAAGTTGCAGTGAGCTACGATGATGCCACTGCACTCTACTCAGGGTGACCGAGTGAGACTCTGTCTCAACAACAACAACAGCAAAAAACCAAGGAAACTGAACAACCCTCCTCAAACAAAAAACCAAGGAAACTGAACAACCCTCCTCACGACCACCACCCAAATTTAAAAAAAAAAAACAAAAAAAGGAAAACTGTTTCTCAACATTTAAGAACCAAACGGAAAATCTTTGTGTTTCTCTCTCTCATCATATATCCATGCATATGTGATTACAAACTATTTATTAAATGTATATAGAGAAGTGACTGGAAAGGAATACATTAAAAAAAAAAAACCAAACGTCAGGGCTATTCTGATTAATATTTCTTCCCCAATATTCCTCTGGACCACATGGCCACCACTTTATCTGGCGATGACCTATAATTCCTTTGGTCTCAGGATATTTCATTTTTATCATTCTTCTACTGGAATGTGGGACTTATGTGATTTCTATAATCATCTGACTTACTAGTCCAGGACAGGAATACGTGGACCTGAAGGAATGTAAAGCCAGGTCATTCAATGCTCAGGGCACAGCACAGACTTATAACAAGAAGCAGGGGCCCTATCCAGCAAACATCTCCAAATTAGGGGAACAAGCCCAAACCTTCGAGGGCAAGCTGACTTTATCAGTCTCTCCTTAGCCTGTTATTCCCTATCATGTGGTTTGGTGAGAAGATAAAACTTGGACCAACATTGATGGTGAGAAGAGGTCTTCTGTATATATGACTTTTTCAGTGAATTCATTATGGCACTGGGCTGCAGACATCCATACCCTAGTGCCCCTGATGTCCAGCTACCATAAAACCTTCTAAGATTTGGTAGCCAGACCAGTCTTCATCTTTTTTTTAAGTTACCCTAAGGCTCCAAACAGCCATTGCTACTGAAAATGTGGTCCTGGTCCTGGGAACATAGCACAGTCAACTAAAGAACAATAGGCACAATTCATCCAAATGTACTACAGGGCAAATCATAGCAGCACCAGAGAGCCCTAAACCTGGGAGCGTCACACACAAAAGGTGGAACGCCTTTCTCTCAGTATGAATAAGACAAACACATATACCATAAAACACATATTGCTATGTCACTCTCCCACCAGAACTGCCTTTCTACAACATAGATTGCATCACACCTTACTTCTACATGAAGGCTTTCTATGGCTCTCCATGCTTCAGAGCCCAGCATGAGGTCCTGTACAATCATGCCCTGCCTTTCTCTTCTTGCCTGCTGGTTAGTCACTGCACATCGCTTGTCCCCACTGCTCCATTCAAACAATTTTCATAGCTGAATGGTCACTAGCAAACTGTGTTCAGAGATGACAACTACATTGATCCTGCCTATAGTACAACAAAAACTAATCGGCTATCCTCCAGATGGTATTACTTCCACGATCCATTTATTCTACAAGTCAAGAGTTTTGAATTGTTTTTCCATTAAAAGTGCACATCACAAAGGTACACGAAAATTCAGTTTCATATTAAAGACAAATTAAGGGATGATTATTTGGCTTAATGAAGAAATATTTTAAATAGCAATCTCCCTTAATACTTTAAAAATGCGATTTAGTTTGGAAGAAAAAAAGCTTACGTACAAAAATTTGAAGCACATATCCAGTTCTTCTGTCAATGATACTTCCTATCAATATGGCTCACAAGTGTTTAATAAATTACCGTTTGTCTCCGCTAACTCATTTCGTAGGAACACATGCATATGACAACGTGAAAAAAGAAAGAGGAGGAGGAAGAATGAAGATGTGGGAGAAGCACTTTATAATGTGTCAAGATATTAGGAATGATACCTCATTTTTGTTTCATCATTTTGTTAAAAAAGTGAAAGATACTCTATGGTGCTTTTGGATTTGTGCTGTTTTAGTCACACCTTCCCTTTTGCACTGTTTGGTCTTTACACAGAGGCATGATGTGAGGACCACTGCACATGCTGATCTGTGCTCAGATGCTGCTTGAAGGATGCTGTCTGTGCCAATGGAGCACAGCAGGCCAACTGATTCTCACAGATTAAGGGCAGGACCGTGGCCTTTTATCATTAGTACTCTGTAGACTGCCAACCAAAAATGCATGTTCCAGGAGACAGAGGGGGCCAGTGTTTTACACTGTAAGAGTGAAAAAAAAAAAACCACAAAAGTGCAGACAAGCAGGAGGTTATAAGAGAAAATGCTAATAGATATAAAGTAAAACCCTTACACAGTTTTCTGATATGAGTTAAAATTATCAGGAGACTAATTTTAGCTAATATTAATAATCCTATAAAACAAAATTGAAACACTTGAACACATTTTATCATTAACTCAGTACAATATATTATGAAACACATGCACATTGATTTAACACTCATTAGTTTCAAGCATTTGGCCAAATGTACCAGCAAAGATATATCAAAATAGCAGTACATATCGGTCATTTTAAAAAGGCAAAAATCACAAAATATGTACATTGTAGGCTAGAAGTGATATGAATTTTGATCGAAAAACTTTGCTTGCTAAAAAATAAAGTCATAGTTGCAAATGTTTACTAAAAATGTTTATCAGTTCTGAGTTTAACAACAACAATAACATTTTGAGAGCCCTTACTGTGTGATGTGGGCACTATTCTAAGAGCTTTATACACATTACCTTGTTTAATGCCTCACAACTGTGTAAGACAAAGAGAATTATCATCCTCAATTAACAGATGGAAAACTAAAGTACATAGGTTAAGTAATTTTCCCAGGGTCCAATATAACTAGTAAATGGTAGAGTTATTTAATTAACTTGAAGCCTCATATGGATTATTAAAGAATAATTGCATTTATATAAATATGCTAAGAAAATACCTTTGAAACTATACAGATATATTCATATTAACCATGTTTTAAAAGCATCAGTGTTGTGCATGTAGGTCTTGCTACACGGTTCCACTAGTAACTCATTTACCTCACTTAAACTGAATCTTCCATGATAAAAAATACTTGGTTAATACGACAAAGGAAAAGATACAGTGGGAGTGATTACTTGTTTTACAAAATTGTCATTTAATTCATTTAAAGTACCTTTAAGTAGCAAGCTACCAAATGTTATTTGTCTTCTAAAATTGAATTAACGCTTTTAAACCACATATATGTCACACAGGCATGTATGTATGCGTAGCCATACGTGAAAAATCGGGCAAGGCATAAGATTGTGTTCTTGGATTTGAGATAAACATGTAAGGGTTATTTATAGTTTCTCTCAGGACATGAAAACACAAGGAAAATTTTTCTTTAAACGTTCACAACAGAGAAAAAGACCACAATGCCATAAAGTGAAAATTAATAATTAAATTCTTATTTATATTTATCTGGTCAGTTCTAATAGTTTTGAGTTAAACATTTTTTGATTTCCTTAAATAAACTAGTATATATGAGTAATTGAAAACGGATTTGGCTTTCTATAGGTATGTTCAAATTTAAAGTATCTGATACTACCTGTGGAAATTCTGTCTCAGGCAATATTTTTCACTGCTCTGGTATGTGTAATCAAGGTATGGTATCTTTTTGTAATTACTGTTACAATATAAAGAAAAATGGTGTTAAGATGCTCACGTTTGCTACGTATTCTTTCTTTTGGCAGATACTGACTGTGCTGTCTTTAGTTGGCATATAAAGCTACATAGCTAAAAAGCATGCTTAGCAACTAGTTATTATGTGTGGCTTACAAAAATTACCCTTGTTACTTTATAGTCCCATATTCTCCATACACTGCGTCGCCACAACATTTACCAACTCAAATGTATCACAAGGGAGACAAAATGGAAATAATTTATCAGCGATGAATAGCATGTGGATGAAATCTTCGTAAAAATCAATCTCCAGCCTAAGTTGGTTTTTGTAGACCCTGTGCCTACCACAGTATTCGTATATAAAAGGCATTTAATAACTGTTCAGTTTTTAAAAAGCAACAATACAGATACCTGTTTGGTGTTCAGTTCTTTCTACTTTCTGAGGACATAAGTAAATAGACCACTGGAATATACACATACATCTAAACAAGAGTAGACTGAAGTGAACGAGCTGATTCTGTCACTGTTTTTCAATACAAAGAGCCAAAAAATGATGGCATAATTTATAAGAAGCTGCTTACCTTACAAACTGAAAGAACATTAATATTTATCAGTTTCTTGATGATCTGTAAAAAAAATTAATAATTTTATATAGATTTCACCACAAAAGTGACCAGATACATACTTAAGTAATCTAGAGATGCATTGAAAGTCTCCCCAGATATTACAGAGACCTTGCAAAATGACAAGAGTTGAGGTGCAGAGGCAGATTTTATTTTACTCTCAGTGTTATAGCATTTTTCTAACAAGAGTAAATATGCAAAACCAATGAATATGTAAAAGTAAAACCTGAAAGCAAAAAGACACATTAAATCTAAAATAAATAGAACACTTTGCAATTTCCTCTCTGCTAATATGTAGAGTAGAAATTTTTGAACCTAAGATTTTCTATAATTTAAAAAAATTTACATAGTCCTTCAATGATATGCTTTCCTAGTTTTCAGTAAAGGATTATGCACACAGCAAGGATGTAGCTTTCATTTTGGTAAAGCTGGTTTACCTGAATCAACCATGTTGTTATATATTAATATATTTGCAATTTTTAAATTGATGTTTAGAATCATATTACTTAAAGTAGAGCGGTTTTGCTATAATACAAACAAAAATAAGAATAAAACTAAAGCTATCATTGAACCTGGCACTGTATAAATGAGGTTGTAAATATTTTCTCATTCAGTCCTTCTAACGTCCCTATTTGTCTATTTTATAAGCAAGGAAATTGAGAGTAAGTATGGTGAGGATCATCCCCAGGGGTTCTCAGGTAGTAAGTAGAAGACTCAGGGTGTGAACCTCAGGCAGTTGGAATCTAGGGCTCGTAGTCTGAATCATTACACCACATTGTCTCACCAAGAAGACCTGCATATGTTATTTTTGCTACCATAATATACAAAGAAAGACTTACATTGTCCAAGTCAGGAACGTCCAGAAAGTATTCAGGATATTCATATGACATTCCCACATTGTTCACTGTAATAGGATAAGATCATTAGCTAATATGTATATATTTTAAAGATTTATTGAAATAATGGCATTAAAGATATCAAGGCTAAAATGATACATACAATTATGTAAAATACCATTTATGGCTGGAGTGACCTTTCCCATACCCTTCTATCCCAAATCTATCCATCCTTAAAAGTCAGGTTCAAATGTCTCTTCTTTCCTTAAGCCTTTCTGTACCTATCATCCAACTCTGATAAAAGAACTTATACTTGCCTCTCACTTTTCATAGTCCCTTGGGATATGTGTATTCTATACCTCTGTAATAAGTCATTTGTAGATATTACTCCAGATCTTAAATTTTCATAGTGTACTAGAAAGAACAGAGAGAACTGTGGCATAGAAAACTTGAAACTTGAGTTACTAGTTATAAGTGTTTTCAGAAAATGCATGAATTGGGACAGGTCATGTACAATATGCATCTCAGTCTGTTCACCTCTAAAATGAGAACTCATTTAATCATTCGACAAATATTTACTATACACTTTTGGGCAAGACATGCTAGGAACCAAAAAAAGGAGGGGAAAAAAAGTTTTGGCATCATAACATATAATCTAGTAGGAAGAGAAAGGCGCTCCTCAAAAAGAATCAAACAATTATTTCATTACAGTGCAGAGTGCCAGGGGAGCTCCTCTCTGAAAAGCCTGACTTCATCTGGGAAGTGAGAGAGAAGGCATTGTTCTGGTGGCCAAGAGAGTGGGTCACACCAAATGTCTTTAAACAACCATCTATCAAAAGTTGAGGTAATGTCTTAATTTTCCTCACACCCCGCCCTCCATTCGCAATCACCTAACCTAAGTTTGGGGCTATAAGACAATTGACAAGATAAGAATAAATTTATATATAATTAGGTTTGTAACTTTAATACTGAAATATCCTATGGTTTTCCCTAGCCCTGGAAAGACAAAGACAAACCTAGAATAAAGAACATCTGCAGGAATCAAAAAATAAATAAACTATCTTGGAATTTAACTAAATAAATAACTGATGAAAGGCATTATCTATCTAGCTATCTATCTACATTTAATTGTCACAACAGCCCTATTAGGTAGTTCCTATTATTATTTCCTTTTTACATTTTAGAAAACTGAAGTTCGAAGCAGGGTCATAGAGCAAAGTAGGCCAGGATTCAAACTCAGGAAATTTGACTTCAGATTCCAGGCTCTTAACCACTACATTAAAGCATTCATATGCCTTCATCTAGTATTCAACTCAGAAAAAGAAAATCAGTAATAATTGGATAATAAACAGAAATCTGATAGCAATGTTTAATAAAATTGTGAAGTATTTTTAAAAAGAGAGGTTTTGGTTGCAAAAAGATAATGAAATTATGATCTGTCTGCTCAGGCTTATAAGGAATTGTGCTAGATAAACCCGATAGTAGTAATAGCAACTTTTGAATAGACTAACAAAATTAATAGTTCAAAGGAACTCAATAAGGGCTCTAAATTTAACTGCAAGCCAGTCACTTGAGGCTGTGAGTCTCAAGATTCTACTTGCAAAATTCGGTCAGGATGGCTTGAACAATAGCACTGAAATCTGTCTGACAATATGTAAGCAAAGGATGATGGTAAAGCAAACAGTATTTAATTAGTACTCATGCTCATTTGAATAGGGATAGTATCAAAACATCATTAATAACAGAAGGTCCAAATCCATTTTTATTTTATTCAATAGGTTCTCAACCCACCAGGGGTCCTAAGAATCAATACTATAAATGATCTGTTAACTACTAAGCCAAAATTAGTTGAAGGTAAAGCTTTACGTTCATTTGATTTTGCTTTAACTACTACAGAATTATAAAGGACAAATAATTTATTTAGAGTATAACTAAGAGAAACGGCAACACTCAAAATACCCGCTAAAATGTTGCATATAAACAAAATATTCTTTACAAAGTCAGTTTAAGATAACAGAATCCTCAAAGAAAGGCTTTGCCAAATTGTAACATTCTTTGGGATTAAAAAAAAAATGCGTCACGTACAGAAAACTCTATCTCCCTCCACTCTTCCATATCTAGAAAACTTACTTTCTTCAGATTTCTTTCTAGTCCATGGAAGTATTAATGTTATATTTTAAAATGCTAAGGAAAATTGAACAGTGTAATTATAAATCTTTTAAAGTCCAGATTGGTTTCATAAAAACAAAATCTGAGAACTTTGTAAGCAGCAGTTGACTTTGTAATCTTAACACATACAAGTACAAAGTTAAGCTAAGAAAGTCCACGAATAACTAAGCAAGCAGCAGTGTTATTCTGGTTAAGGCTGTATTAACAATACAGAGTCTTCAGATCTGTCTATGCTAATTGAGCAAAGAAAAGCTATCAAAGCTATCTATTCACACAATGGAAATGTGAACATCTATTTAACATAGCTCTATAAGAAAACATGTTCAACTAGAAAGCTTCTGTACAGCTACAGAAACAATCAATAAAGCAAAGAGACAATCTGTTGAATGGGAAAACATTTGCGAATTATTCATCTGACAAAAGACTAATATCCAGAATATCAAGGAATTCAAACAAACTCAATAGTAAAAAATCAAATAATTCCATTAAAAAGTGAGCAAAGAATATGAATAGACATTTCTCAAAAGAAGACATACAAATGGCCAACAAGTATATGAAAAAATGCCTAACATCACTAATCATCAGGGAAATGCAAACCAAAACCACAATGAGATATCATTTTACCCCAGTTAGAACAGTTATTATCAAAAAGACAAGAAATAACAGATGCTGGCGAGGATACAGAGAAAAGGGAATTCTTATACACTGTTGGTAGGAATGTAAATTAGTATAGCCACTATGGAATACAGCATGGAGGTTTCTCAAAAAACTAAAAACAGAACTACCATACAATCCAGCCACCCCACTACTAGATATTTATCCAAAGGAAAAGAAATCAATATATCAAAAAGATACCTGCACCCCATGTTTATCACAGCACTAGTCACAATAGCCAAGATACGGAATCGACCTAAATGTCTATTAACAAATGAATGGATAAAGAAAATGTGATATATATATATACACAACAGAATACTATTCGGCCATAAAAAAGAATAAAATCATGTCATTTGCAGCAACATGCATGGAACTGGAGGTCATTATGTTAAGTGAAAAAAGCCAGGCACAGAAGGACAAATATCGCATGTTCTCACTCATATGTGGGAGCTAAAAAAAAGTAGATCTCATGGAGGTAGAGGGTAGAATGATAGATACCAGAGGTAGGGAAGGACGTGTGGGTGGTATGGGGGTGGGGGATGAAGAGGGGTTGGTTATTACAGAGGGATGTGAAAAATAAAAAAAAAAAAATTTAAAAATGAAAAAAAAAAGAGGTTGGTTAATGGGTGCACATATACAGTTAGATAGAAGGAATAAGTTCTCGTGTTTGATAGCAGAGTAGGGTGACTATTGTTAACAACAATGTATTATATATTTCAAAATAGCTAGAGGATAGGACCTGAAATGTTCCCAACACATAGAAATGATAAGTACTTGAGGTGATGGATACTCTAAATACCCTAACTTGATCATTAAACATTCTATGCATATAACAAAATATCACATGTATCCCATAAATATGCACAAATATATCAATAAAAAAAGAAAATGTTAAACACTGCGAACTTTAGACCAAAGAAACAAATGACATCACGTAGAAGGGCTATACTTTTATAACCAAAAGTACACACAATAAAACAATGTTACAGCTGGAATAGGCCATTCAGAGTATCATGTCCAGTTTTATGAGGGGAAGTATATGCCAAGGTCACACTGGCAATTTGTCCTATACTACAGATTAGGACTCTTAAATCCCTTCCTGCTTTATTAGTTCTACCTTTTGTTTGTGGAATGTATGCTACTCATAATCTCCCCACCATAGGTAATCATTTTAGAGTACTATTAC
>CAUYSK010009878.1:0-41105 GCA_963575035.1 Avahi laniger
TTGAATGAAAAAATCTTTGCACTTCTAGCAAAGCAAATAATAATAATGATGACAAAATAAGATAGAAGCTGGGGGAAAAACACCTTAGCCCTTTTCCTGCATCAGGAAGGGCCCTGGAAGCCCAGAAACAGCTGCACAGAACAAGCCCGTGAGCACTGACTGTGCTCCCGTCCCGCCCCGCATGGAGATGTTTTCCTGCTTGAAAACACCACTTGAGCCCATTTTCCTTTTCCTCTATTATCTTTGTCCGCTATTATTTTTGAAACACTTCTTAAGGAGACATAAGCCTTTTTGGTTGTAGTCCAGGGTTTTAAAACCTCAGCACTCCTGATATTTGGGGCTGAGGATTCTCTGAGGTGGAGCCATCCTGTGCTCTATAGGGTGTTGAGCAACCTCTCTGGTCTCTACCCACCAGACACTGGTAGGAACTACTCCAGGTGTGACAGCAAAAAATGTCTCCAGGCATTACCAAGGGGTCCCCAGAGGCAAAAGCACACCCAGTTCAGAAACACTGCCATAAACCTATATACTAGGGAACAGATGGTACATGATTAGATTGTGGCTTTCTTTGTCCTAAAATACATATTTTTTTAAAGTTTGAGATGGGCTGTGGCTCTGTTGCCGAGGCTGGAGAGCAGTGGTGCAATCATAGCTCTCTGTAGCCTTGAACTCCAGGGTTCAAGTGATTCTCCTTCCTCAGCTCCCAAGTAGCTGGGACTACAGGTGTTCTTTACATAGAGAGATGGGGTCTTGCTGTGTTGCCCAGTCTGGTCTCAAATTCCTGTCCTCAAGCGATCCTCACACCTTGGCCTCCCAAAGTGCTAGGACTACAGGCTTTAACCACCATGCCCAGCTATTTTTTCTTAATGTTTCGTAGAGATGGGGTCTCACTCTGTTGTCCAGGCTGTTCTTACACTCCTGGCCTCAAGCAATCCTCCCACCTCAGCCTCTCAAAGTGCTGGCATTACACTCTGGAGCCCCTGAGCCTGGCCCAAAATACGTTTTTATGATTCCAAGTATGCTATCGTGGAGCTGTAGCGATATCTTTAAAATATCTTTATTTTTATTATATTTTTACATACTTTCATTGTATCATTAATGTCCCATTAAAATAAGGCCTAAAACATCTATGCATTTCATTGAAGTTAATAAAGGAAATAAAAGCAACCGAAATTGTTTTATGTAATATTATGTTTTAAAATACAGTGAAGCATATTATTAAAGCAACAATTTCTTGGTTCCTTTTTTTTATTCCAGGCAGGCAAGAAGGGATAAGGGGGGTCAAGTGTTTGTTCTGGATCCTACTTTATAAACACAATGGCTGGGCATGGTGGCTCACACCTGTAATCCCAGCATTTTGGGAAACTGAGGCAGGAGGAAACTGAGGCGGGAGGATCGCTTGAGGTCAGGAGTTTGAAACGAGCCTGGGCAACATAGAGAGACCCTGTCTCTAAAAAAAAAAATTAGCCAGGTGCGGTGGTGTGCACTTGTAGTCCCAGCTACTGGGGAGGCTGAGGCAGGAGGATTGCTCCAAGTCAGGAGTTTGAAACCAGCCTGGGCAACATAGCCAGGCCCCTTCTCTAAAACAACAACAACAACTATACATATATATATATTTTTTTTTTTGCAGGTGTGGTGTTGCACACCTGTAGTCCCATCTACTCAGGAGGCTGAGGCAGGAGGATCGCTTGAGCCCAGGAGTTCCGGGCTACAGTGAGCTATGATGGCACCACTGCACTCCAGCCCAGGTGACAGAGAGAGACAGAGAGAGAGAGAGAGAGAGAGAGAGAGAGACCCTATCTCTTAAATAAATAAAAGAATGCATAAAGACAAGATTTCACTGCGTGAAAAAGCACGCACGGAGAGCAGTGTCTGTGCATGTTCAACCTGACCAGGACTCGTGTCCTTTTGGGCCACCAAGAGCGTCCCCAACATGCAAGGGGAGCGCAGGGTCCCCGCGATTTACCTGAAGAGCGCGTCCACCATCCGTTTGGACGGCAGCCTCCACTGGATGCGCGGCCAGGGGTCGCCCGAGGCGCTGCAGTCCAGCCTCAGGGTGCCCCCGTACCTGACGTCGGTGCTGCGCGGGGAGGTGCCGGTGATGCGCGCGTTGGCGGCCGCGCGCTGCACGCTCAGCTGCACCGTCCGGCGCGCGGAGCCCACGAGGTTGGCGGCCACGCACTCGTAGCGCCCGCTGTCCTTGGGCGCCAGGTTGCGGATGTAGAGCGTGCCGTTGGGGAAGACGAACAGGTTCCCGCGCAGGAACTGCGAGGGGCGGATGTGGGTCCCGTCCCAGAGCACCCAGCGCACGCTCGGCAGGGGCGCGGCCTTGGCGGTGCAGTGGATGTGGATGCTCAGCCCCGGCGGCAGCGAGATGTTCTCCGCCTTCTCCTGGTGGATGACCGGGGGCAGCGCCGCCACGTGCAGGCGGATGGCCAGGCTGTCGGCGCCGGCTGCGTTGCTGGCCACACACTTGTACACGCCTCTGTCTGAGAAGGACGCGTCCTTGATGGACAGGGTCCGGTTTTCGTGCAGCGTGACGCGGCCCTCCGCGGGGGACACGGTCTGCCACACCCTCCTGTCGGGGAAGATCCAGGAGATTTGGGGCACCGGGGTCCCCTTGGCCAGGCACTCCATGGCGATGGTGTCTCCCAGGTAGACGGTGACGTCCTGATAGTGCGAAGCTAGGATCTGGGGCTGGTGCACCGTCACCGACAGGAGGACCGCCATGCGGTCCAGCCCGTGCAGGTTGCTGGCCGTGCACAGGTACTGGCCGCGGTCTTGCACCTGCACGCTGCGGATCACTAAGGTGCCGTTCTTGAGGACTTCGAACCGTTGTATCCTGGTGTTGGGAGTCATCAGGGCTCCTGCAATAGAATGACAGGGACCATTAGCTTTGACATAAACCATGTCCTTTCCATAAAGCTCCAAAAAGCATTGTTCGTTCATTAACCTAATTCTCCCGTATGGCCCAAACGGTGAAAGCAGATGTGCAAGAGAGAAGGTTTTTGTTGACACTCATTGAGGAAATGCAAAACCACTGTGACATACCACGTCACGCCCGTTAGGATGAACAGTAAAGAGAAGACAAAATGGGAGAGAGCAAATCAGTACGGCCATTATGGAAAACAGTATGCGGGATCCTCAAAAAAGTAAAAATAGAACTACCATATAAATCAGCAATCTCGCCTCTGGGTATATATCCAAGGAGATTGAGATCAGTATGTTGGGGAGACGTCTGCAACACCCGTGTTCATTGCGGCACTATTCACAGAGGCCAAGACGTGGAATCAACTTAAATGTCCATCCACCGACGAGCGCATAAAGAAAATGCGGTTTGTCTACACAGTGGAATACTATTCTGTCTTAGAAGAAAATTCTGCCTTTTGTGACAACGTGGATGAACCTAGGAGACATTATGTTAAGTGAAATAAGCCAGGCATGGAAAGGGAAATATCACATGATCCCGCCGCGATGTGGGACGTAAGAAGGTTGAACTCGTAGAAGCATAGAGCAGAATGTGATTGCCCGGGGCCGGGGATTTTGGGGGGGAAGGAAGACATTGATCAAACACTACAAAGTTCAGGTAGACACAGGAATAAATTCAAGGGATCTATTGTATTCACAGTGACTATAGTTAGTAGTAATATATTGTGTACTTGAACATTGGTAAGAGAGTAGATTTTAAGTGTTCCCGCTACAAAAAAAAAGAATTTTTTTTGTAGAAAAAGAGAAAAGAGAGAAGAAGAATGTTTTATTTCCCTTTTTGTTCATTTTTTACACGAGTCCCAGAAACAGGGCACACAGATCTTCTTCCAGCAAAGAATAGTGAACATGGGCTTCAAGGAGAATTCTAGAAGTGGTTGTGAGCCCCAAGCACACCTGGGGTGGTCTGACTGTTCATTTCAGGTACTGGAGACACAGCCCCTTTGCTCGTTTATGTTGACACTGGTCTCCTGAACTCCTGGTTGCCTGCTTGTACACTTAGGCTAGAGAGGCCCCCGAGTCCACAACAGAGAGAGTCGGATGCCGTCGCTCTCTGCCCAGTCCCATAGAGTCGAGCATGGACTCAGGCTTCCCGATGACATCTGACCCCCTCACCACTCTAGCCAGAGCGCAGACGTGAGTGAGATATGTTCTCATTTCTCTCCACTCTGTGCTCTCCATATGTCACACGCTGTCTGACCTGCTGTCTGCCCTCATCAACGTCTGTACCAACCATGTGTTTCTTCTCTTTTTAAAAAAATCTCGAAATGTTAAGGGAAACCAGTCATTTTATCAAAAAGTCACCTGCATTTGAATGTTTATTGCAGCACAATTCACAACTGCAAAGATGTGGAATCAACCCACGTGTGCATCAATTAGCAAGTGGATTGGCAAAATGTGGTGTATGCATACCAGAGAGTACTACTCAGCCATAAAGAAGGATGAATTAGTGCCTTTTGCAGCAATTTGGATGGAACTGGAGCCCATTCTCCTAAGTGAGGTGTGCAAAGAATGGAAAATCAACCATGCGTTTTTCATGCTGTGGTATCTGGATCTTTTGCTGACCCAGGAGGGTCCACCCCTCGCAGGGCTAGTCAATTCCTAGAGATACCAAAAGACCCCCGCTGTGAGTTTGCTTTTTATGTGCAAACCTAGCAATCCAGAAATCACACCCCAACCACCTCCATTATCGGGCTGTCACACTCTGGGTCTTTATCCACCTGCCTTAATTACCCCAGGGTCAGGTAGCAGACAGATAGGGAAATCCCCAGACCCTCTAGAGCCTCCTGAAATCTCTCAAACTACTCCATTCTCAGCATCAACTGTTTCTTCCCACAGAAAGCACACAAAAAATGGGCATTTGCTCAAATTTGTCCCTATCTCTTTGCCTCCTAAACAACTATGGTGCTTCTCAGGAAGACAGGCACGGTGTGGCTTGCACCCTCCCCTTGGAAACTGTGAACAGCAAACTATCTCCTCCATGGCTATCACTGTCTGATCTGTTGGCCTCACCACACCGGAATATTATAAAACCTACATTCTAACACTGGGAAGCCCAAGAGAACCCCCTTCTCCTTCCATGTTGCTGGCCCCTTCCTGGGTCCAGGCTTCATCTGTGGGCTATGCATTTAGTTCTGACTTTTTTGCTAATAGCTTCTCTAAGATGGGAGTGCTGCTTTTGGATGAAGGTTTCAAGCCCAGGAAGTTCTCCATCATCCTCATCCTCATATTCTCTGCCAAGGTGTCTGTTGTTCATCCACCTCTCAAATCACCTGCTCTCCCCACTATGAGGCTTTCATGGCGGATGGGTTATTCCAGTACAGAGCACTCATGGAAACAAGGCCACTACATGGCATGATTATAGGAGCTGCCAAGACCACAGCTGTCTCCTCCAAAACCAGGTCTGGAGGCCAAGAGAGTTTGCCCAACTCACTGTGTCCCAGGGAGCAGGTCTTGGTTGGTGCTGGTATAACCTCCCTGCCTTCCAGGCAGTGCAGGTAAGAAGCCATCCAACTTTGTGCTTGAGCCCTCCCAAATGACAGGTGACTCCAAAATAATGATCCTCACTCACGGGATTTCAGATCCCCATCAAGGCATTTTATGATGCAGAGATACAGAGTGCTCTTCTATTCCATTTGGTTTGGGATGGAAGAGAAGGATCATGGTAGCCTCCTGTCCATCATTCCGGGGCAGTTATATGGTGGCCTTGTATTTCCCTCTGATGCCTCAACAAATGAACTAATGTGGTTTATCTGGCAGCGAAGGCAGGATAAAATCACATCCTATAGCTCCACAGCCTTAGAATACAACGCTCTGTGGAGTGAGCAAATCTCATTTTGCCACCCATTGAGATAGAACTTCCTAAAACCCAGAGCTAGCTAGCAGAAGAGCAGCCAGCATTCGGAGCGAATTCCAGGAGATGAAGATGAAAAACGTGTGTGAACATCTGGAGAGAAGGCATGATCCAAACATGCTCTGACCTGGCCCTGGCATGGAAGACCCTAAGAATTAACACAAATGGGGTTTCCCAGTAGAGGAGTGGGTTCCTTCAAAGGCATCACATTTTTGGAATGAAAAAGTCATGTTGTCCTCTGTTTGCAACGTCAAGCAAAAGTCATTATGAAATCGTTACAAAAATATACGACTTCAAATGTTGAGCTGAACAAAGGAGTAAATAATTTCCCGAGGCTCAGAGCCTCCGGAAGCCTTTAGAACCCTTCCAAAATTGGGGAGACAAACCTGAGCAAATAAAGGACAGGTTTGCTAAGTGCTAGCTGCAAAATCATTTTTGTATTGTCCAAATAGAAACAACACACACACACACACACACACACATACACACACACACACACACACACACACACACACACACGCCCTCTGGTCAGGAGCCAGGGATGAAGGATCTAATTGTGTTGAGAGAGAAGAGAGGGATGGTTTTTCATGGACGATGTGACTCTCAGTTTTTATTTTCTTCTATTAATATTCCCTAAAATTTGTTTTGCCATTCAGACAAAGTAGACGATCAATCTGTGAAGAAGAATGCCTTTGGGGCACCCTAACTTTCCAAGCATAGACCACTGTGTCCTCCCAAAATTTATCTGTTGAAGCCCTCACCTCCCCAGGACCTCAGAACATGAGTGCATTTGGAGATAGTATTTTAAAATTGATAATCAAGGTAAAATGAGGTCACTAGGGTGGGCCCTGATCCAACAGGATTGGTGTCCTTGTAAGCAGAGGAGATGAGGACACAGACACACACAGAGGGACGACCACATGAGAACACAGGGAGAAGATGGCGTCTACACACTAAGGAGAGAGGCTTCAGGGAGAACTAGCCCTGAGACACCTTGATGTGGAACTTCCAGCCTCCAGGATGCGAGAGAATAAATGTCTGTGTTTAAGCTGCCTGGTCTGTGGGACTCTGTTATGGCAGCCCAAGCTGACTCATACACCCATCTCTCTAGGTTCAACTCGAGGAAGCAGCTGATTAGTGCTTAGAATATTAGAAGTTGATCTCTGGCCAAGCTGGGTTTAGCTTTGCAAGCCAGTAGAAGGGCAGGTGGGATTTGCAGACTTCTCCTCATATCTATTCTGCACCAACATGGGTTGTTGAAGACTTTTGTCCTGGACCCAATTGAGGAAAAGTGAGATGGTCCCATTATGGAATATCTGAAAGCCTAAGTTATTCCCTATCCACAGGACCTATTAGATGTTTCCATGGATTCATTAAAATCTCATCTCCATTCTAACTTCTCACTTTCTCTCCCTGGAAGAATATAGAGGAACATGCTTGGATCTAAGTTCTGAGATGTCTCCTCCCCAAATTTATTTGTCGAAGCCCTCAAAATTTAAGAGATAAGCCTAAGCAAAGAAAATACAGCTTTGCTCTACTAATCCATTGTTTTCTGAGTCTCCAGTTCTGCCTGGAGTCAGATTCCCATCACCCCCTCCCACATAAACTCTGGGTAAGATGCAGATGCGCAAACACCCTACCTGTGGAAACCTTGGTCCATGTAATGAAAGGCTTGGGCTTCCCTGTCGCCTCACACGGGAATGCAGCGTCTGTCTCAGCAGTGACAGACACAGTCTGTGGGGATTTGGTGATAATCTGGGGCTTTTCTCCGGGTGTCCAGAATTTGGATGCAGGTGGTCCTCCAGCAAAGAGCTTTGAGCTACTCTGATGGAAGCTTCCAGAGGACTGGACAGAAGATGTCACGAAGGGGATGGAGCTCCGGGTGGGAGAAACCAGGGGAGTATTCTGTAAGTTAGTTGAGGGTGACGCCATGGTCCGGGGAGGGTGCAGCAGCGGTGGCGCTGGAGGACCAAAGTCCACGTGGAAGGTGCTGTGGGAATGTATCCTATTGTATGGACCCAGGTTAACTATCCTCTCCCTCGTCACTGGGGCAGGAGAGGTGGATGCCGGGGGCTTCACAGTGACTCCCAGCTGTGGGAAAGAGAGTGTCCTGTTGATAAAGAAAGGAAGTCTTCCATTGGAGTAATGAGGAACTCTTGAATTGGGAAGCCTGCCAACTGGGTTTCTTGGCTCAGGAAGGTTATTATTTCCAAACAACTTGGAGTAGCCATTGAATTGGTCAGTTCTTTGGTCTGTCAATTTGTTAAAAATGTTGGGTTTGGACATGTATAATGGAACAGGAATTGTTGTTGTTGATAATTTTGGAGTGGAAAAGAGTTTGCTCCCTGGCAAAACCCTTGAAGGAGACATAGTTATTTGCGGTTTGTTGGTCAAATGACGGGAAGGCTGTAATGTTACGAAATATCTAAAGGAGTTTTGTGTGGCCGTATCAGGTGGCCGAACTGTTCCCTGTGGTGGGATAGGTTTGGCAGGGACTCTGGATGGTTGGTAAGAGACATGGGCTCCCCCATCCTGGTGGCGACTCTCTGGGCTTTGTGGGAGACTGTTGTTGCCCCTACTGTCAAATACTTCCTTTCCCAGCTCTTGCTTTGGAGACAAGTCAGATGTGTCCTGGTTGGAAGAAGCGGTAGATAATTCATTTGGCCTCGGTAGGGGCTGTGTCCCTTCATTGCTCACTGGGGGTGCTTTGGTTTCTGGATTCCCGACATAATTCAAGACAACATTTTCCTTGGAATCTGTAGATGTTGGAGATGTTCTCGAGCTAATAAGTGCTGGCTTAGTGGTGGTTTGTGCCCAAGACGCAAGAGTCGTGGGTAGGAACAGAGAGGTTGGCTTCTCCCTGGGAGCAGGAGTAGGGATGTGATTCTGTGATCTGGTTTCAGGGTGAATAATAGCCACAGTGGTTTCATGATGTTCCTGCCCGTGGGTGGTGGTTTCTGCCTGACTTGAAGACAACTCTACTTTCATCCTTGTGAGAGTAGTCGAAATACCAACTTCTTCTTGTTGAGATGGAGTTGAGACTGTAACAGAAGGTGAAGACACAGAAATCAAATCCACATCCTCTAGCTCTTTCAAAAGGGGAGGATCTATAAGGTTTTCTCCAGAACTGGTAACAGGAATGTCTTTCTCCAGCTGCCCAGTCTGGGCTGTCGTTAGGCGATTCCAGCTTAGAGTTCCTGGAAACCCTGTAGGATGGGAGTCTTCCTCAGTGGAGACTTCTCCCACAGTGGAGACCAACGAGCCAGAAGTTGGTATGACATTAATGATCGACTCACTGGTGACTAAAGTGTCAGTTTTATAATCTTTGACATCTGTGATATCATCATCCTTAATTTCCTTTCCATCTGATACAGGTTTAGACGTGACTGGAAGTGTCTCTTGGATGTTATGGTGAGATGAATGTATTTTTGTGGTGGTTGTCATGTAATCTTCCACTCCAGTTACCTCATGCAAGTCTCCAGTTACCTCATGCAAGTCTCCAGTTCTGGACAAAGAAATAGTTTCTGAACTGGGAGTAATAACATTTTCGTATTTATTTTCTGGAGAAGGGCTAGGCTTGGATGTAGATGCTCTCGAGCTCACTGTAGAAGTGGTATAGTGATGTTTGTTCGGCCTCTTCCTGTGTTTCCTTCGTGGGGTTCCCTTGGATACGGCTTCTGTGTTCTTCTCCATTTCCAACTGTTTTGGGATACTAACTGGGTTATCAACCCAAGATGTAGGAACCAGAGAACTCTGCACTTGGTTTGGAATCTTAATTTCAGGTCCTTGAGTTGGTTGAGTAGAAAAAGTCTCTGTTGGGGCAAAAGTTGTTGGTGGGGTTTGCTTATGTCGGTGGCGGGGTTTGTGGAGGCGCAATCTCCTCCTCCCATTGGGTCTTCTTTGAGAAGCGTGAGTGGGCATTGCTGCTGGTGCAGTGGCATTTTGTCTTGGTGTCATCATTGGGGCTGTGGTGGTATCTCTGTCCAAGACGGTGCCAAATGTAGTTTCCCCAGGCTGATTGAAAGGAGGGATGCTGCTCTTCACTCCCACTATGGAATCCAGCAGAGTGATGGATTTGATGTCTTTCCCCTCACTCTCAGAACTTCTGGAATTTGTGGGGTCTCTCTCTAGCATATCTCCTTCCTGTGGTGTCTGAGACTTCTCCTCTATATCCTTTTTAATCAGTAGGGTGCCTTGAGTGCTTAAACCACTTTTCACAAGTTGGATGTTGTCTGTGAGTCCTTGTAGATGTGATTGGCCTGGGACCTCTGGTTCTCCTAAAGCAGAATCTTCAAATGACTCCAATGTACTGAGGTCAGTAACCCACACAACGGGGGTTGGCGTAAAGTGTGCAGAGGTCAATCCTCTCATCTTCTCCTCATGTGGTTGCGAATTAGTCTCCAAATCTGGGTAAAAGTATTGCATAGTCTCAGACTCAGCCAAGGAGATAGCATTCAGTGGAGGCTCATACTCATTCAACGTGGGCTCTGGCATGGACCCAACATCTGCTGTTGTCCAACTCCCTGTTGCTGTCTCTTCATGGGCGGGCTCTCCGTAGACTGTGTCCGGGGTGTATAGAGCAGAAGAGGATTCATAAGGGTCAGATATCAGTGTAGGGTCTGTAACCCACTTCATGTCAACTTCAGTGGGAGATATCTCTTCAACGTTCTCAGAAAATGCATCGTCAATAATTTCTTCCAATGGTGTGCTTGTTACTTTGGGGTCGGGAAGAATCACTCCAATGCTGTCATGCTCCAGCGCCATCCTGGGTGAGGAGACGGTACTCAACACCTGCTCTTCCTCATCAAATAGAGACATATCTGCTGAGGATTCTTTGGCATTGGTTGCTGTCTGCACGGGAGATGAGGAAGGGGGAGAAACAGCTGGGGACAGAGGTGTTGCTTCTAGACTTATGGATGGAGGAGTAGTGGTTTTAACGACCTGGGGTACTTCCGTGCCCTTAGGGAGATTTTTCCCACGGACTCTGGCTAGAATATCTGCCCAACGCTCAGGATTAATCTGTTTGTTCGCCATATTTATCCTTCTTCTGGACTCGAACACTCTGCGACCCTCTGCGATGTTGGTCTCTGGTTCTTTCTCAGGATGCTTCCAGGGTTTCAGTTTTCTTCTCCCTTTCTTGGATTTCTTGTCTCCTGTGTTAGCATCATCCTTTGTTTTGATGAACACTTCTTGGTCCTTTGGTTGTGGAAATCTCCTGGAACTGTCATCTTCATCTCCCATGCCTGAGGCCCCTTCATCCTCCACGACATCTTCTCTCACTCTGGAAAGAGCTTTTGAGTCTGGACGTCTACCTTTTTTGGATGACCTTCCAGATCCTTTCTTACTCACGGTGACCTCCACAGTAAAATGGTCTGCCCCTTGCTGGTTGACAGCCACACATCTGTAGTAACCACTGTCACTGCCTTGGACCTTTGGGATGGAAAGAGTTCCATTTGCCAACATGTATGCGTGTGACGTGTTAGCCAAGTCATGAATTATCCTTCTGTTCGGAAGAATCCAGCTAAGGTGTGCTTCAGGTATTGCCAAGGCACTGCAAGGCAACATCACTGGCTCCCCTGGGTTCTTGGCAATTGTCACCATGTCTCTCTCAGGGGACTGAGAGGCGGGAGGTTGCACAAGCACCCTATATGTGATCTGGTCCATTTCATCTCTTACCTGAGCAATGCAGTGATACAAACCAGAGTCAGACTGATCCACTGATTTTATCCTCAGCCAACCACTGCTGAGGATGGAGAACTTGCTGTCCTGGTCGTCCATTGGTGCTTTCAGGATGGAGCCATCTGGAAGCACCCAGAAGATAGACGGACTCTCGGAAGCTTTCACATTACAGCTCAACTGGCACGATCCCCCTTCTAGGACCATCTGAGCTCTTTGCACAGCCCCACTTGGCTCAATCATTACCCAGCTTTTGCTCTGAGCCTGTATCATGTCTTTGGTGGACATGGTTTGAGAATGCTGTGCATAGTAGAAGAGCAGAACCTTTTTGGCCGTACTTTGACGTCGGTTCAGTTGGATTTCTATGGACGGCTGCATGACCCATTCTGGTTCTGCGAGAATCTGGGCTCTGACGCCCGTGTAGTAAAGGGCATCATCGTCAGCATCCTGCCTGTACTGGTAGCTGACTCTGGGGTCTTTGCTCAGCATGAATTCCCGGTGGAGCTTCACGGGGACCTCACTGTAATATGCTATCAATTTCCATAATTTTTCGTAGTTTTCCCGTGTCATCGGACACTCAAACTCCAAGGCGACCGTTGCATTTATGTCAATCTCCGGAGGATCCGTTTGGTTCAAGTGAATTTTGTACACATCCATGGGCTTCTTGATGTCACAGACCAAGTTCACCATGTTCCCATGTTCATCAGTCATGTTCAAGGAGATGTTCCACAGGGGGAGCTGGAAGCCCTCCAGGACCAGCTGGCTGTCACTGTCCTCCTCTTGTTCCTGCTCTTCCTCCATATCTCTGCTGCTATTCTGTCTCAGGGGGGACTGTATGGAAGGCTTCAAACAAGCAACGTCCTTCAGCTTGTGAATCTCTTGTTTGTACAGCTTCTTGGGACCGGCGCACATGGCACACAACTGGCCGCCTTCATAGGCTTTGTCCTTCTTACACTTCAGAATCCCTGAAACAAGTAAGCAAACAAACACTCCGTAAGTCAAGGAGTCAAAGACTGGTGTGATTTTCACATGGTCACACGCATCCTCATCACCCAACAATCCCACGTTGAAGGAATCCCACGTTCAAGTTGCCTCGACTTTACATAGCAGTTTTAGCACAGTGTGTGGTAACTAACCAGTGTTTTATGATTACTTAACAATGAATAATAAACACTAATAGAGTTTTTCCAGTATTTTTAAGTTAAAAAAAAAACTCACTTCATTCATATACATTATATAGTTGACTTATATGAAAGTCCAGGAAGATGGACATAAGTAATTGCACCCATGAAAATATTTCCAGGTAAAAGGATAAAACTTATATATATATATATATTTCCCATTACAGTGTTTACTTTTGGGGGCTCATGTTTTACTCCTGGAATCCTCCTGAATTCCTTCCATCCTTTCTGGGCACTTGGTCTTGTTCACTGCCTCATCCTTCTCTGCTTGACTCATTACGGATGGATTCTTGCTTGACTTTTCCCATTTCCTTTTTGGTCTATCTCATCATTGATGGTCCCAGACACCATCCATCAGCCTGTGATAACCAGCCTACGTGCTTCTCCAAGCCAAGCACATTCTCATTCACAACCCACTGTCTATTTGATGTGCCTATTTAGATATCACAAAGGCTCTTTGAACTGACATCTACAGAAAAAACATTATGTTCTCTCCCTGCCCCACAACTAGACTTCTCATGCCTTCTCTACACCAGTAAGTGGTGCCACAATCTCTTCACTTTGGGGGAACTTGAAGACTGGTGGAAGTTCTTTTGACAGTCCTATTGGAATCTGCCCGTATCCTTCCATTCCACCTTGGATGGAAGCCAGTCAAACTGCCTTATCCATGACATGTAGAGTTGTAAAGCCCCTGTCTGGCTTCACTATTTTTTCCTTTGCCACCCCAATCACAGTTTTCTAGGTGACTTTCAGAGTAAACACCTCAAAATGCAAATAGGATTGTTTTGCACACCTCTCCCCCACACACATATACACATACACACACACCACACATACACCTATGTACACACCTACACACAAACACATGCATGCACAGGCATGCACACACAAAGACATGCACAGGTGTCTCCTCTGGACATTGGCAGAGATGGTTCTCTACCTGCCAAAGCTCCGCAGCTCCAATTCCATAATGTCGTGTTGCTTCTGTGAGAAAGCTATCTACATGCACTTTCAGCCCCCCTTGCACCCATTGGGGTGTGGGGACTAGGTCCTCCCACTGGAGTATGAGTGGACTGGAATGTGTCTTTCTGGTTAAGATCATTCACAAGAGGATGCACCTCCATCTTTTCCACATCCATTGCCTGATCGAGCGACTCTGATGCCAAATTTAAGGTGGAGCCGGAGGTGGACACAACTGGGTCCCTGAATCAATCCATGGAGGGAAACCACTCATATGTAATCCTGATATAAGGCAGGTGTTTGGAAGCTTCTGCGTGGGCACCAGCTGAAGAGTCTAAGAGGAAGCAGAGGTCAGCAAGACCTCTCAGAGGAGGCAGCTTTGCAGTGAAGCTCCAAAGGATGAGAAGAAGCCAGCAGCAGAATATCTAGCAAAAAATGCTCCTGGCAAGAGATTGAGCAATTCTAATGATGCTGAGTTGGAAATAAGTTTAGAAAGTGCAAGGAACACAAGAGAGAACAGTGTTGCTGGATGTGGGTGACTAGAAGAACAGGGGGACCAGCATATGGCAGGAATGTGTGAGGAGAGACAGGTAGAAGGACCACTGTGTGGGACCTTCTTGGAAAGAGTATGTGTGTCATCCTGAGAGCAATGGAAGCTGGTGGAGGATCTATGCAGGGCTGTGGCCTGGCTAAATGCATGCTCTGAAAATTGTTCCCACTGAGTTGTAGAGAATGGATGGAATGGGGGGCTAGCAAGGCTGTGGGGAGACCCGGACAGAATGTTGCACCTTCTCACCAGAGAGAGAGGGAAGGAGACTGTTGTGAGAACGGAGTTAAGCAACTAGATCCAGGATACAGTAAGCCCAGTGGGATATGAGGATAGGAGATGGGTTGTAAGGGTAAGGGTGGGGCTTAGGGAAAGGGGAGAAATAAGGAAGGAAGAGGGGGGGAAGGAGGGAAAAAATGAGGGAAGGAAGCGGGGAGGGAAGGAAGGAGGGAAGGAAGGAAGGAGGGAAGGAAGGAGAGAAGGAAGGAGCGAAGGAGGGATTCAGGGAAGGAAGGAATCAGGGAAGGAGAAAAAGAAGGCGAGAAGGAAGGAGGAATGGAAAGAGGGAAGGAAGGAGGGAGGGGGAAAGAAAGAAGGCAAGGAGGAAGAAGGAAGGGAAGGAGGGAGGAAGGGAAGGAGGGAAGAAAGGAAGGGGAAGGAGAGAGAGAAGGAAAAACTGTGCTTATTTTGAACCACAATCTACTCTTGCATCTTCTACACATCCATCCTGGTGGTTGTCATCGATCTCTGGATCAGTCCTGAACATCTCTCCTGTGTCCATGAAAGAATAATCTCAGAGCCAGCCCAAGTCTCCCCTTTTTCAAGCATCCCTTGATAGCTCCTCACAGGACATGGATTCATAGACCTTCCTCATCCCAGCTTCCCACATCCAGCCCAAGGTTGGACACCACACTCCTGTCATCCATTGTATGACACCCCAAGTCAATGTCACGTGACTGGCTACATGATCATGACCTCGTTACTTTATATTTTACTAAGGGATACATGCATTAGCATATGCAAAGGAGATGTCTTAACATCGAAGTGACTTGTCACATGTAAGCTCCTGCCTTACTGATCGGGTGCACCGATTTCACCCAAGGCAAGATAAATAAAGCAACCTAAGAACCTTGGAGATTGGACCATCTCCATGAAGGTAAAAGAATGTGCAGTTGGGAGTCGTTTGCTCTCTTCTCTTCTTACCTTTGGACCTGGCATCCCATTCCAGGAACCACCTCATCTCACAGTCGCAGGACCAGGGATTGCCGTGCAGGTAGAGGTTCTCCAGCAGCGGCATGTTCCGGAGCATGCCGGCGGGAAGCGTGCGGATCATGTTCTCCGCTAAGTAGAGGTGCCGTATGGTGGAGAGTTGGAAGTAGTCCAGGAAGGAGAATGTGGAGAAGGTGGCGGGGTGCAGCTGCTGCAGCCGGTTCCCTTCCAGATGCAGCAGCCTCAGGGACGTCAGGCCGCTGAACGCCTGCGGGTGGATGAACTCGATCTTGTTGTGGTCGATGTGCAGCCTCAGCAAGTTGGACAGACCCTGGAGCGTCCGTGCTGAGATCACCCTCAGCTTGTTGTAGCTGAACTTGAAGACCTGCAAAGACAGGGAGGGGAGACGACAAATCCCGTTTACAGTTTAGAAAGCCCACGGCGAATGACAGGAACCAGCACGAAGGGCTGGAAGGGCATGACATTAAGCTTGCTTTTCATGTAAAAAAAATAGTCATTTTATTGGTCATTAGGGAGAACTATAGAGTTTCTGTGTTTTCTTTTTTATTTTTTATTTTAGCATATCTATTAAGTGAAGTATCCCAAGAATAGAGTTTCTGTTTCTTATTGTGGATCACAGGGGATGCAAGTAGTGATGCTCTTAACATAACGCCCAGGTTTACCTGCAGGGAGGTGAGATCTCTTAAAGCTCCATCTGGGATGTTTGGGATCTCGTTGCCATGAATCATAAGTAGCTCCAACTTGGTCAGTCCTGCAAATGATGTTTCTGATAGGGACTGTATGCTATTAAACCTAAAAAAAATATAGTAATAATAGGTAATCAGAATAAGAAACAGCAGATCCTTAAATGACACATGGGAAGGATTCCCCAACCTGCCCTTAAGTTAGCAATATTGTCATTCTAGGGTTCCGTGGGGGGGACCAATCCCAGAGCGCATTCGTCCCCTTGGGTCCTTCCCTGTCTCTGGACTCGAAAGAAAGTTACGCATATTCATTAGTCTTCCTTCAGTTACGGAATATTCATGGAGAATTTCGGCTTGGAATATGCTAATGTCAGTGGGAGGCTAAGTAGGATTCTACATCTCAAATGAGGCTGGTCCGTAAGGCTCCTTGTTGGGAACTGCTCTGAAGTAGCAACATTATGAGTGACACATGGCATCAGGAATGGCAAAAATCTCAGCCGCAGAGAGAGCTTTCCATATATGTAACAAGAAAAGAAGGCGTTCCAGGCGGAAGGGTCAAATCAAAGCCTTGACCCACCAAACACCAACACTCTCATTTCACGGGACGCGTTGCCATGCCCGATGGACCATCGCAAATGTGGTTTGTAAACATGCTGGGTTTTCTTTTTCCGTTTTTGCTGTGGTGTAAACATTGATCAAAATGTTTTCTTGACCAGTTTGGAAATTTTCTGTTGCCATGTTAGTCATGATGCACGACCAGTCTGAAATGTGATCGCCAAAGAACGTATACAGGATGCATGGAGAATCCCGCGTGCTGCTGCCTCACGTCAGTGTTTCTACTGGGAGATATCACATCTAGCCTGGAGTTACTGGTCACTTTTCCTTGTCACCCAAATAAAAGGAAGTCGAGCCTTCCCGCTAGCTCAATGCAGCAGATGCCAGCTATGTCCAGTTTTCTCACAAACTCATACGTGCCTGAACTTGGACCCCAATGGCAAAGTGATCAGAGACACCCAGCTGGGCGTTAACTTTCCTAAGAGCCAGGCTTAGGAAGCACCTTTCAGCTACAACGTCTCGAGTGCAAGAAATTAAAATTTATATCTCCACCACCAAAAGCATTTGCCTGGATTGCTTTGAACCCTTCAAAGACGTACTTTCTTAATTGCATTGATATACGTAAGACCGACTTATGCAGAGAAAACATCAGAGGGCATTACATTCACCCCACCTTGTTAGGATAATATTGTGTGGATTCAAAACAGTGTCTGAGGAAGATGCCGTCAAAGATGATGCTATTTCCTGTGAGTCATTTAGACTCCTGTATTCAAAGAACAATTATACAATGATCTTCTCTCTTCTGGGTTGCATGACATTCTCCACGCTTCCTTGGTGCGTTAGCGTGTTGCCAGCCGAGTGCTGCTGCATTTAATAGCAGTGAGAGGAAACTTTCGAAAGAATTGGGCTCATAGCTAAGTGTGCATATGCGTTGGATTCCACAGGAGGTTGGAGGCTTAGCTGGAGTTGAGCCCTGTGCTCTGCCATTCACTTTCTAAACTCTATCACTTAAACCCCGTGAGGCAGGCACCTCCCGCTAAATTGTCCACAGCAGAAACGGAGGTTCAGAACGTTTGCAAATGTTTCAATGTCATGTAGCAAATCAGCAGGGGAAAGAGAGTTGAACCAGGGTGTACCGAATTCCAAAGTGTATATTTTTTCCCATTGCTTCGTGCTGTTTTGGTCTTGTTAAAACAGGACAGGGGCTAAAAAATTCTGCAAAGAAACGCAACTCCCATAACAACCTCACTGTAGAGGAGGGGAAACTCCCAAAAGATATGGAAGGGCATCCAAGAACACACAGTCACAACAGGTAAGATCCACACATCCTGAGAGCAAAGCTTCAACTTGCATTAATGTGCCATTAACGCAGGCAGGAGAAGCAATAAACACTAGATACCGTATTTTGCTCAGTTAAGTTCAAACGAACAGAATCACGGTGCAAAACTCCCCAAAGGTAATGTTGCAAAGACTAGTGAAACCCAAGGGAATGAAGTTTGTTTTGTGATGCTAGGGATAAGACCTCCTCAGTGGGTAAAAAAATTTGAACAAGAGAAGAAAGAGGTACTCCCAAAATGAGCTCAGTATATCTTGCAGAGTCCAATGCAGGATGTTGACCACAGGAAACAGGGTGGGGGACTGGAGTCCCAGTTTCTGGGTCTGCCTTGTTGACTGGTAGAGGTGAGATTGCTAGAGATGAGATAGAACTGTGGAAAAGACTCGTGTTTTGAGGTTGGACACGCTCAGTGCTGCCTCCTGGCTACACCAGAGAAGTTGCTTAACTTTTTGGAAGCTCAAATGCCTCATTAGTAATGCTCCTGATAATTCTATCTTCAAAGGACTGTGTGGGTTCGATGACATAATGTCTGTAGCCCCGCAGATGTGACCACGTGTGGAGGATTGCGGCAGAGTTTCTGGAGGGAATTGTGTCTACAGCAAAGTAGCCAGTAAGGAGATTAGAGGGAAATTCACACCAAGACAAGACATGGCTAGAAAAATAGGCAGCACAAAATAGCAATTAAAATGTACATAGGTGGGGAGATAACATGAGTAGTATATTCTAGGAGTAAAGATGTTCAATAAGAATGTTAATATTCACACATTCAAAATTCATAAATGTTCAAAAATGACATAATAAAACAATAATAATAGGAGTCGACATGACCATTAGATAATTCTTCTCAGAAACACACAAAAGACCCAAGTTCAGACCGGATAGAATCAAGGGTCAGGCATGGTTAATGACCCTCTTACGTTGCCGTTTTTATTTTTAATGGAGCACCTTGTTTTTTTCTGCTTATTTAAACATGTGCACACATGATCTAGCACGTAATGGAAGGCCAATACACTTCTGCAGAGTGGATTTGCTGATGGCCTTCTTGGAACAGTTCAAAGAATTTTCTTGGAGTGCAGTACTAACCAGGAGTCGTCGTCTAACGCACAGGTGCGTGCAGCAAACTCAGTCTGAAGGTGTGTTTCAGAGAAGCCTGCAGCAGGTGAGCAGAACTCTAACGGATACAGTTTCTAACTCACCTTTTAAGTCTGTTTTGCAAAATGACTACATAGTGACAATGACCATCGCTCAAGACACACATCATAAAAGAGACTGAAGCAATGATACCCGCGGATGAACCGAGAAACATCATGTTAAGCAACAGAAGCCAGTTGCTAAAGGTCACGTATCATACGACTCCATTGATAAGAAATGTCCCCGACAGTCAAATTCATAGAGATGGAAAACCAATTGTTGGTTCCCACAGGCGGGGGTGGGGAGAGAGGGAATGGAAAGTGACTGACTAGAAGGGTCTGCTTTTGGGGGGATGAAAATCTCTGGGAACCAGATAGGGGTGCTGGATGCAGATAAGCATGAGTGTCCTAAATGCCCCTGAACTGCAGACCCTAAAAGAGTGAATGTTATGTCATTGGAATGTTACTTCAATGAAAAAAAATAATGCAAAAGCAATGTACAGGTCAACGTTGTAGGTGTCTTCAGGGTGCAGTCAGCAAACTGGCTGCAGGGCTTTCGGAGATGCAGAAATAAACAGAAAACTAAGGCGGGTGCTGTGTAAGCTTCCCTTGATGTGCAGTGCTGTTTGGTGTGAGTCTTGCATGCGGGGATTCCTTCTGCAAAGCAGTCGGTGCTACAGTTTGGGCTTCCAGTGTCTGACAATCACTGTTCTGGGCACGTCAACAAAACAAGTCAGGGCTCAGCTCTCTCAGTAAAAAGGACAACTGAAGAGATAAAAATGATGAAACAGACAATCCTAGATAGTAGCAAATTTCATAAAGCAATAATTAAGGAAGAAGATGGAAAGTGGAGAAGGCTATAGTGGTCCAATGTCCAGGGCACAGGGAATTTTGGGGAGGTGACATTTGATGTAGGACTTAAGTCACAAAGAGGTGCAATCGCGCACACCCAGCTTGCGGCAGAGCACTCCCAATGGAGGTTTCCAGTGTTCTTTGTAAAAGTTCATCCCTCGGTTTTTTGGCCCTGATTGGGGACTTGTTTTGGGTGCCATCTTGGTGGTTCACTCTGTGCTAGTCCATCACTACGACTTAGAGTCACTGGAAAAACTCCACTCTTTTTCTTAAATCTATGTTCCAAGATGCCTACTTTTATTTACAGAGATGAATCCTTGATCCACTTGGGGTTTGCTTTGGCATTTTAGTAGGACATTCCACGGTGGACCATCGGTGAGCTCCCTACTGCTTGCCTTAGGGTTGGGAGTTATTGGCCACCTTTCTACTCCTTGGACTTGCCAAGCTTGCCCACGTTAGGGTGTGCTCACTCCAATTGTCCTGTGCTAGTCTTCTAGCCAGAGTTCTGAAACTGGAACATGCCTCCCAGAGGACATTCGGCAATGTCTGGAGACATGTTTGGTTGTCAGAACTGGAGGAGGCTGCAAGTGGCTTCCAGTGGTGTCGGCCAGAGAAGCTGCTCCACACTCTACAATGTATAGGACCAACACCACAGCCAAGAGCAATTCAGTCCTAAAGGTCAAGATGGCTGAGATGTGGAGGCTCTGTCTTAGCATGGACAGATAGACAGAGTTTGTCTGTCTCTGTCATCTCTACCTATCTATCATGTATGTATCATCTATGTATCTCTCCATCCATCTACAGCACTAGTTCTCAACCAGCACTGAGTTTACCCCTAGGGGACATTTGGCAACCTCAGTAGACATTTTTGGTTATCACAAGTCCGGAAGGAGGTGCCACCCTACAAGATGGGGAGGGCTGAGAGAGACAGGTGTGTGGGAGCCAATGCAGAGCTGTGTGTGTTGCCACGTGATGCTGTAGATTTTTTCGACAACCCAAGGTTAGAACAGAGGTGGGGACTGAGACGGAGACCTGTGTTGTGCATTAGGGACATGTTGGCCACCCAACGCATGGAGAAGATGCCGTCACCCAAGGACAGCCTGTAGGTGAGGAGGAGCAGAGATCCCAGAGAAAGGAGACAGGTCTGGAGACAGAAGACTCAATCTCTAAAGTGAGTCAGAAAGAGCTTGTCGTTCCTCAGCGCATTTCAGCGTGATGGCGTGTGCTGTGTTCTCCTGACTTTGTCGACAAAATTTCTTAGGTTAAATTTGATAGCCAACTAGCAGGGTGGATGGCAAGGTGGAGAAGAGGGAAAATGGGCAGAGAACATGAACAGAGAAAAGGAGTGGCTGAATCGCCTCCGAACCTGAATACATGCCCCGCTGCTAAGTAAGGCTCCCAAGGTCTGGGATGGGACCATGTCAGCTCAGAGACCTGTGTGACTTTGTCATCTTCCTCATGCTTGTTTTTAAGAGGTGTTAGAGAGCTACAGAGGTGAATGCTGTTGGTGTTACATGTTGGAATGGGGAGGCTATTCTAGGACAGAGAGCAGCCTAGGTTATCGCTTGAGTGTTGGTAGAGGAGGGATTGTGTTTCCTCTTTGCGCCCAGGGGTATGCAAGAATGCTCTTTGCATCCTTCTACAGACCTGCAGGATATTAGCATGGCACTCAGGAAAAAGAATCTAAAGGAAGAGATTACCTGGGTAAAGCCCAGTTCTGCAAATTTCTGGCCACCTGGCTTACATTACAGAGAATCCTGATCACCTGTTGATGGGCGATCACTGACCCCATAGCAAACTCAGTGAAATGCTTATGTCAGACGATATTTGCATAATTGCATCAAAGGTACCAGTGAGTATCGCCAAGCAGAATTTAAAATAAAATGTAGATAATACAGATACCAGAAAAGATTCAGAAAGATGTCATTAACTCTAGTGTTTTAATCAAAGGGGAAAAAAAAATCTTTGAAAGTCTGTAAATCAGACACTAGGTGGATGTTATTTTTTTGTTTGTTTGTTTCCTCAATAAAAATATTTGGAGAGAAATTCTCAGAAAATCTTGGAGGTTGCCCAAGCAGGAAACAGCAATGAAGACAGACAGCCCTCAAGACAGCTGTGTGGGAATAGAGTTTCATTAGCATTCGGCCAACAATCCTCATTCCTTGAGAGTCTTACACGTCATCCAAATCGCTAAAAGACAAATCAGACCTTGAATTTTACCCGTTACACACTGCTCTTGCTTTTCTTTTTTTTTCCCTACAAAATGCACGATGCCAACCTCATCCTCTGTTTGGATATTGATTTTCAGAAACTGTGCTGTGATATTATGAGCGATCAAAAGAGTAACATATCGATTTGTGTTCCAAATTAAGCCAGAAAGAAGTCACAGATGTTCATGCACTAAAGTGATTCCGTAGGGTTTTGAATGTTTTCTTTTCTTTGTTTTTTTTTTTTCATATTACACAAAAACATCTCAAGATATCACTGAGACCAACAGGAAAAAGAAACATTTTGATATGTTTGTTTTATTCCTGGGATGAAGTCTTTAGAGCGCCATCAATCATTGTCTTTACCGTGAGTTGCTTAATATGAAACTGTTAGAAATTATGTTCTAGTTTAGAGGTTGGTTAAGTTTTGCACTTGCAAAATACTTTTGTTTAAAAATAGCTGGCAAGAGAAACATCCCAGAAACTGTGAACAAGATGCAAACCCCTCCAAAGGTAAGTCTTATTGAGTGGCAACTCTAAGGCTATCAAAGAAGTAACCTCATGTGGGAAGATAAGTACAAGAACTTCCTTATCGCCATTTACAGCCCAACAGCCTGTGCCCAACACACAACACAGGCACAAGAACCTCCTGCCCAGGAAGCACACCTAAAAAATGATTCCACACCACGCCTTTCCCATACTTTGTAAGGGGGTCCACTGAAGCTTGTCTGGCAGGACCCCCTGTTGTGGGACCTACCAAGCGGCTAGGTTTGAGAGATTATATGGCTAATACCAGCAAGTGGGACCATATGTTAAAATGATTCATGAAAACAAAAAACAAAACACAACACCTAGACAGAACCACTTTGCACCCTGAGAGATGCAAGAAAAAAGAGCAATTGTAGATAAAGCTCTATTTTCCGCTCTGCATAAACCACATCCTTCCATGATTCAAATGCACTTTGGTGCCTCTTCCATTTTTCTCACTCCCATTATACAAGGAGTCTGTCTTAATAAATTATAAGATTGTGAAAAGGAACGCTGGCTTATGTACTAATATTCCTTCCTCTAATAAAATGTGGTATATGTATACCATGGAGTACTATTCACCTTTAAGAAACAATGGTGATATAGCACCTCTGTATACTCCTGGATAGAGCTGGAACGCATTCTACTAAGTGAAGTATCCCAAGAATGGAAAGACAAGCACCACATGTACTCACCATCAAACTGGTACTAACTGATCAACACATAAGTGCACATATAAGAATAACATCTATTGGATGTTGGGCAGGGGGGAGGAGGGGACGTATTTGCATACACACAGAGTGCAATGTGCACCATCCAAGGGATAGGCACAGTTGAAACTCGGACTTCGGGGGCAGTGGGGGGCAAGGGCAACATACGTAACCTAAACATCTGTACCCCCATAATATGCTGAAACAAAAAAAAATATTCCTTCCTCTGGAAAATTCAAATCGTTTTCCCCAGCGAGCTTTCAGCAGTGGGGTTGGATTTTCAGACAGTCAGACAGTAAAGTTTCCCAAGATTTCATTGAGAAATCTATTTAGCGGTCTATTGCCATGGATTACAGAAGTTTCCATCTGATGATCTCAACTTGTCACTCTCTTACTGAACCACTGGACTTTATAGTCAACAGATGCAAGATTTTTTTTTTTTTAAACTCTGTGCTATAGGATGTGAGACACATTTACAATTATTTGTTCGTGGACTCACGTTTGGCCCTTTCGTTTTATTAAAACATCTCGGCAGCAGATATGCATCAAACACTAATTGAATATGTTCTTTTCTGGATGGTAGAAAGTCACTAATATATGTTGTTGAAGAACTCCAAATGATTGTGGGCTACCAAAATTGCACATGAGAGTCTGTAGTTCTCAGCAACTAACATTTATGTACAGTCAACACTTGTGTGTATAAAATGAAATAAAGGTATAAAAATTATATTTAGAATACTGCATAAAAATACCTTTTTTAAAGAAAGAATAATATTTTAAGTAGGCAAAACCCAAAAGAACTCATTTATTGCCTCAAAGTCACAAACCAGATGAGTTTAAAAAAATGTCACAGATGATCTACTCATTCTTTTTAATATTTTCTGAAGTCTCTCTCTTACTACTGTTAAACAAATAATAGTTTCTGAAATCCCTCTTTAAATAGCCTTCCTATATTTAAGGATTCATAGGCATTCGAACCGACAGCATATTAAAGAAATGCTATTATATCAAGCCAATGTCTTTACAAACTAAAGCTGTTCATAATTCTCTGTTCATAGAGCTTGTAGTGGTTGCATCTGATGGAATAATATTCAGATAATCGTCTGAAAGTGCTGCATTTAGTATCCTTAAGAGATGTTCCCTTCTGCTCTCCCCATCTGGAGGTATCTAATGCCAGACAGAGTGACACACAGAGGAAACACACTTCACATGAAGTTAAGTAGATGCACGTACATGTCCCCCAAAACCAAAACAAGGCGTGCGCAAAGACATAGAAGCGAATGCAGTACAAACCCCAGATTGATTCTTTCCACATGTTTGGAGATCCCAGAAGGCACAGATGCCAAGGACCGGAACGTGCAGTGGACCTCGCTGGGAACATAGCAGGCGCAAGGGTGAGGACAGGCCAGCGCTGCTCGAGGGTGGGTCCAGACCAGCATCAGGACCACGGAGAGCGCCCCCCAGGGAACCCGCGTGGGCATCTTGTCCGGCCGCCTCGTCCTCGGACACCTGGCGTGGAACGGCAAAACGGGACGCGTTTATCCTCGGGTAGCACCGACCTGTTTTTAGCGATTTTTATTTGAATCGTGCATCGTCTGAATTGTCTTGAAGCTTCCCAAGACTTCAAATCATATACCGAAGTGATGCTTGCAACATGTCAGTTAAGAAAGACGAAACTCTTATTTCTTTTTTAGCCTTTCCCGAGTCACTTTAATCATTACTATAGAATGTAGTCTTGATTGTTGACTGGCATACTGAGATTTGGAAACCTCGCTCTCTTGTGCTCCGCAAGCGTGAATATGGAATCCACACATATACATATATCTAAATATCTATCTATGTCTAGATAGATCGAGAGAGAGAAGAAGAGAAAGGAGAAGGGGAAGGGAGAGATTTATATTTATGCTTCCATAGTAACAAACAATACAAAGTTACTTTTCGGCCTCCAATGATAAAGAACCTGTGGCCTTCTGATTTCAAGATTGTTCTTTTTTAAGCACCAAAGAAGGCAAGAAAAGCTTCAACGTTCTCTGTCTCACCCCTTTTCATAAAAGGATTTGTTCTGTAAAATATGGATTCAGTCAAAAGAGCACACTTAAGGCTGTGGGTTCCCCATCCCTAGACAAGAGTGAATCATTATTTATTGTATATATTTGGATTTTTTAAAAAAAAAACTTCTCAAGAAACTTGTTTATGATCAGGAGTATTTTCTTCCTTTAAGGACGATCCTCAAAGTTTTCATTCTAAAATTTATCCCACTATTTGTGGGTTTGTTTACTACCCTTATTTATTTACATATTTACTTTTCTCTTGGAAGAGCCAACATGGTTATGTTGGCACAGTCTGGTTGTTTATCCCGGAGGAAGTTTTGGGGGAGAACCTCTGTAAACTCGACCATTAAATAAAGAGAAAGGAACTGCCTAATAAAATATGTTTGGGGAAACAGAAAAGATCAAAATAGTCACTTAAGGAAAAAACAACAACAACGAAATGCTCAGATAAATGTTAGACGGCATCCATCAACTACCTAGTTTAGAACAACGGTGGTTTTTCTCATGCATTGGGCATGCCCGCGTCAGCTAATAATTTTGTCATCTCTGGAGTGGAGTTTACTTAAAAATAGCGACATAAATGGAAAGCAAACAGTGATACACAACAGGGAAGCGCGCCTGCCCGTTTGTGCCTGTTCTGCTGCTGACAAACTCCAGCCGGGTCATGGAAGAGGGCAGCACCCCAAACCCGCAGCTGCGCCATCCTTTAAAGGACCTGGATGGAACAGGTTGCTCCCTTACGCCCGCGTGCGTCCCGGCTTGCAGCTGCCGGTGAAGAACCGACGGTGCGCAGGGCAGCTTTGCAGAGAGCAAGCTGGGTTCCACCTCCGAGCGCTGGAACGGAGGAGTTCCCTGGCCTGCTCGGGCTCTCCCCGCCTCTGCCTGCGCGCCCCACCTCGGCGCTGGGCTGCTTCCAAGGGCATCCGGGCCAGGGGCCAGCGCCCCGCGCCCTGCGCCTGCGGGCGGACTTGACCCAGGCGGCCCCAGGTGGCCGCCCAGCCTCGGCTTTCTGGCCAGCCTCCCACGCTGGCGTACCCCGTCTCGGAGACCCCAGGGAACTCGCCTCCGGGAACCCCAGTCCCGGGCGACGCGGGCCCCACGTCTTTCCGCAGCCCTGCGCCAGCTAGAGCGCGGGAGCCAGCCTGCGAACCCGGGGCGAGGCAGCTGCTTTCCTCCTCGCCCCGGCGGACAACCTGGAACGGCCGGGAGGGCGGCCCTGCGCCCCTGGCCGGCTTCCAGAGCCCTCTCGGTCGCGCTGACCCAGCTGCGCTGTGAATTACGCGCTTGGGACTCGTCCATCAAATCCCTTTCCCTCCGAGGGTGACCTTCCGGGTTTCCGCAGGGCTCAGTTCACTCTGGGGGTGCGGTCGCCCCCTTTTCCAGGGAAGACGTGGGTAAGAAGAGGAGGGAGGGGAGACTTGTGTAACCCGAGCCCAGGGAGCTTGGAAAGAGGCCCCTCAAGCGTCCTTTCCCCGACTGATTGCAAGAGCAGAGTGGGCTTCAATCGGGGTCCCCGTGGGCTGCGCTGTAGAAACAAGGGATGGGCGAGGTGGGCAGGACCCAGGGAGAGCGAGGCATGGGGAGCGCGCTGGCGAGAGGGACAGAAAAAGGGAAGACTGAGCGTTAATCAGACCTCTTCCAATCCTCCGCCTGCAAGATTCATTCCACGAGCTTCCCTTCCTGAACCTAACTGACTCCTCGGCTACTTACAATAGTGCCCTGGGAACAGTGCAATGCGTCCCCCGGCCCTCCGCGTCCCAGGTGTTCCCTTGGGCGCCCCTCAACTCCCTTCAGTCCCTGTAGGCAGAGCCAGCGGCCCCCAGGGCGCCCTGACCACCCTCGGTCCTCACCTGCCCTTTGGAAGCCGCAACCCACGGGAGCGGTGCGCCCGGAGCATCCGCGTGGCCGGGGCGCGCGAGTCACGGCCGGGAGTCCGCCGGGGCCATGCCCTTCCCGGGGCCGGGGGCGAGGCGGCGCGGCTTCCCAGCGCGGCACAGCCAGCCGGCGCCCTTTTATTCGCGTCGCCGAGAGGCTTCCCTGAGTCCACGCCTCGGCCCACCCCCACCCTGCCCCACCCCGGGGAGACGGGGCGCGGGCCCGAGCCAAGGGACCCTGGCCGCGCCGCTCTGCGCTCAGCCTTCCTCTCGCCTCTTCATTACTCCGGGTCCCGGGTGGGCATGCGTCGCCCACGGCCTCTGGAAGGGCCGCGGGGGGCCGCGCGCAGACAGCTTTGGGACCGCGCAATCTTTGTCCGAGGGAAAGTTCGGGGACCCCTGAGGGGAGGGGGCGCTGTGGAAGCCGCTGCAGAAAGTTCCCCGCGCTAGGAGAGCGCCCTTCCTAGCCGAGGTGGGAACCTTTTCTTCCCGTCCGGGGGAGAGAGAAGGAGCCGGGCTTGCGCTTCTCCGGGCCAGACGGAGTTTGCTCTGGCAGCGGCTCCCCGCCCGGGCGCAGGCGAGCGCGGGCTGCCCCGCCGGCATCCCGCGAGCTGCAGGCCGGGCTGCAACGTGAGACCGCGCCACGCCCTCCCGCCTCCGTCCCGGGCCGCAGTCCTCCCGCCAGGCTCGGGGAGCCTTGGGAAGGGGCAGGGCGAGGGCGGGGAGCTCTGGAGAGCCTCACGGTGCCGGCCGGGCCAAGTGGGAACGACCCGAGGACCAGACAGGCGAGAAGTAGGGGGTCCCCGCGCCAAGGAGCGAGGGGAGGAAGAGGCGGTTGTCTGGCTTCCAGGTGGAATCAGACCGGTGAAAAGTGGGAAGGGATTTGGGGAGGCCCGGCTGTCAGCAAAGCCGACCTGGGGCAAAGAGAGGGGACAGGAGCACCCGCTGTGCGGGAAAGAAACAGCGGCGTCCACGCGCCAGGAAAGGAGCCACTCTGCGTCCGGACAGAGCCCGCCCTACCCCCAGCTCTCTGCCAGGGATTTTTAGGAGGAGGAAAGAAAGAAAGAAAGCGAAGACGGGTCGTTTTCCATAGCTGTGGAGTGTTCACCTCCTCGGCTCCTCCCCAAAAGCGCAGTGTCTAGGAAGCCGTCACCGTCCGCCCTCTGCCCCTAGCCCGGTGTCCATAGAGTGAGTAGTCAGGGAACAGTGGTTCCCTGCATGGGGACGTTCTTCTCCTGCGACTTCACTTTTCAGTATGTGCTGACACAGTTGGCCTTTAGGTGTACCGTTTCTTGGCATTCCTAAAATGCATTGCTCAAATTACAAAAAAAGGGGAGAAAAAGTGTCCCCAGAACGTCTGTTTATCCTTGGTAATGGGTTACCATCCACCCGGTTACCACCAATTCCTTCTCCACCCAAGCCCCAGCCCACCGCTAAAGTTTGCAGGGCTGGGGTCCTTCTCAACACCAGGTCTGAAGTTCTCCGCTTCCCCCATCCCCCCGGCCACTCTGTGATCTCCGGAGGCTGTCCCAGGCCTCTTGCATCCGCCGACAGGCCTGACTTGTCAAGAACTGGTAGCAGATCCCTGCTTTTTGTGTTGTTTTCCATGCCACTGTGTTTGACAAACTTCTCCATCCTCAGCGCAATTCCTTACATGCAAGCTCATTGCTAACATGTCCTTTTGCCTGAATTATGGGCTCTCACTTACCTTCTTTTTACACCGTGGTAGCTAATCGAGACGTGGGTTCTAGCACAGAACTTGGCATGCACCAGGTGTCCAATGGGATGAATGAACGAATGCATATGTGAGTGAGTGAATGAGCTTCGGTTCTATTAAGAAATATACAGTTTAGAAAAATCACAGTACGTAATTCATCCAACCAGTCCATGAATAAAGTGCTACTAAATCTCAGCCATTCCGTAAGCTAAAAAAAAACAAATCCATATTTTGATGTATTTAGTTTTTCTGTTTTGACATTCATGCTGCCAGCGTTGCCTGCTTGCTTCGTATGAATAATTTGCTCCTAGGGTGGGAACCACGATGGAATTCCTCGGAACGCCAGCAAAGTTCCTTAAACACAGAAGGTTTGGAGTAAACATTGGTTAAATTGGATTTACCTGTTCACTAATAATTCCACTCTGCACAGGGTGCCAAGGAATGATCGAAGGAAGGGCAGGTCAGCCCTTGTAGCTACGTCATGTGCTTTGAAACAAGGAATAATACTGACCTCAATGGTTAACAAGACGTGGGAGCTTCCTTGTGGCCAAATGTCACGGAATCTGATGGATCACAGCTCGTTGCGTGGGGCACCGTGCAGTTTTTACCAGCTACTGTTTTTCCCCGTTTAGCAGCATTTTTCTTCCTGAACCAGAATTTTGACCATACGTACTCATCATCAGCTTTCGCCCGTCATGTTCTGTTGAGCTACAAAAGACATCTGTGCGTATGAAAAACATTTCTTTTACCAGCCCAACGGTACCATTTCCTTCTGCAACGGATCCCGTCTTCCGAGATGCCCCCATGGCAGCTTTTCAAAGGCCATACGTGGAAAAGGCGTGATCGAGAAGCGTCTGCTCTTTAAATTCAACCACACAACCCTAACCCTAATGCTAAGCTAGACTCTAGACTCGTGCGTTTAGAAGGAAATCTCGGTATGTTTGCCACGTGCCTTCCCATCCTCCAATGCTGTCCCTGGACCTCGAGGAGACGTCCCTGCAGGAATAAGAGGATAGTGAAAGCTTGCAGCTCAGCACTCCCCAAAGACCATTGCCATCTGGAAGCCAGAATCATTCTCCCCAGTCTGCACGATCATAGGGTCTCCCTGAAATCGCTTTTCTTGTGAGGCGTGCAAGACTCCCTTGAACCAACAGCAGAGCAATAGGTGGTTGCTTCATACAGACGGTGGGGCTCAAACCACCGACTTTTCCTGCCGACTCTTTCTTGGCTGGGTGGCCTAGAACACACTATTCACCCTTCCAGAAACCAGCTTTCTCAACGGGATAAAATGAGGACAATTTCCACCTCTTGGAGTATTGTCAAGGCAACATGCAATCCTGCCTACAAAGAACTGAGCAGAGTAACCTGCACCACATCTGCAGTTATGTGGATCCCGTGAACCTACGGTCAATTATTGTCACTTTATTGCATTTTTCATCTTCTTATCCAGCTTTCACTGCTGCCACCCCAAGAAAGAGTCTCTGATGACGCACTGACCGTTATGAGCTGAAGCTCCTAATGGCTCTGACTTCCCCGCGAGTGTCTAGGATTCTAAAGGACTCGGTGCATCACCGTGTGATTTTCTTAACAGGGATTCTAAAAGTAACTTTCTAAGCCACGTGACTGCACACCCCACTGCTTACCAGCCTCTGTGATCAGGGGAAGGGCTGACCCCAAATACACTAGGATGACTGAGGTTGGGGGCAATAAAAAGTCTGCACAGGAAACCTCTACTGTGAGTTCATGGGCTTGCATAGCTCACAAATCCCAAGGGTAGCCTAATAGCTAGTGGGGATGGATCTGTATTTGAGCAGAAACAGATTTTTAGAAACCTTCCTGGGAAACTTGCTCCCGTCTGCCTAGGGTAAACCGTAAATGATGATACAGGCTACTGATGGTCTCTGGGAACACGAAGGGATATTTTTGTTTTGCTTTGTGCCTACACAGAGCGGTCCACAGACGTCCCCGATTCTGTTGCATTTACTTAAGTGCTTCCAGATTTTTCTCTATGGCATGTTTTCAAATAGAGCAGTGTGGAAAATAAGTAAATAAATAAAAGGTACATGTCAGGGAAGTTCCCAAGATCTCCCGAGCACAGTTGAATCGTCTCTGCAAATTGGGCAGGAGAAAACTCCGCTCAGCTGGTTGGGCAGCCACCTACAGGGAAAATTCGGTGTGTAGACGCAAAGTTGGTGTGGCCCCCATCGTGGATGGACATGCTTATAGGGTTTTCTGGGAAAAATGGAAGCTATTTATCCATTATTGTCTCTGGCTTGAGCCAGAAGCTTCTAGAACAATGGAAGCCACAGACGTGGGCCTCTCCATTCTGGAGACAGTTTCACTTGGCAAGAAAAATGACGACAGAGGATGAGATAATGGAATCTTATTCCCTTCCTCCCCTGACCACACAGGCCAGTGAATCGTAGACAGACACAGCTAGGCAGGGGGATGTCAGCTAGTATTAATGTCGCCCTTCGAAGACCTCAACTCTGGATGGTAATCTGGCAGAAGCCGAGAGCCAGCTCCCTTCCCAAAATAAAAATTGCAAGTTGTCTCTACTCCCACACAAACCTACTCATTTCAGGAAGGCGTCCTAGAAAAGATGAATACTCAGGGTTCTATATTTAACGATACCAAGATACCGATGAAAACTGTGGGCTCTGGGCGGTGATGATGCATTCATGTCGGTTCATCACCTGTGGCAGATGCACCCCTCGCGTGAGGACGCTGACTGTGTGTGCAGAGAATGGAGCTGTCGGGGAACATTCTGCAGCTTCTGCTCCATTTTGCTGTGAGCCTACAACGGCTCCAAAGAGAAAGTCTAGTTTTAAACATTCTGTGTTTAAAGAGTCAAGACTGGTTTTGTTTTCTTTTTCTCCCAATCCAATTTGGCCGGCATTTCTGCTGACTCCTCTTCCTTCGAGGCAAACTGCTTCTTGGAATAGAAACCAAGTAGCTTCTAGGGGATTCCGCATGGAAGCTGCCCTAGCAGCTTACGGAAAAGGAAAGCGTGTTATTTAAAAAATACTTCTGGCCCCGGAGAAGGATGGAGAGACCGTGCCTTCTGGTGGGATGGTAAGGAAACCTCCCAGGATGTTCTTCCTACCTGCGGGGCATTCAGGACACCAAGTGAGATGCCTTCCCTTCGTGAATTGCAAGGAGTGGCCTCACTTAAGGGGCAAGAAGTGACTTGTGCAGCAAGTTTAAGTTATTCTGAAAACAGAGATGAGGAAATAAATCCAGATGCACCGTGACCTTTGTGTCTCTCTGCATCATTTTAGAAACTAGGCACGCAGAGATTTTCCCGATGATAAACACAAGTGTGTGTTTGTGAGCAGATGGGCTTCGAGATTCGCTGAAACCCAAACTAAATTCAAAGCAGAACCGAAGCATTTTAAGTAAAGCATCAAAACACTCTGCAGCACGGTCTGCAAAAATGTAAACAGAATCCGCTTATGAATAAAGTAGAAGAAGCAAATGACTCAACACAATTAGAAAGCACGGATGAGAGAATTAAGCTTCTCAGCATCACTTTGAATACTTTCAGAGAAGAAAAAGACAAAGAAAATACTTAGCTTACACAGAGACTGTGTGGTTTGGTAATGATTCCTAATCAGCCTGCAGTCTTGGAGACAATTTGTATGAGTTTCCTGTGGCTGCCGTAACAAATTAGCAGAAACTGCATGGCTTAAAACAACAGAAATGTATTCTCTAACAACCAGAAGTCTGAAATTATGGCTTTGGCAAAGACAAACGCGCCCTGGAGGGTCCGTCCTGCCTCTTTCGGCTCCTGGGGGCTCCAGGCGTCCCTGGGCTTGTGGCTGCGTCACTCCAGTCTCTGCCTCAGCCTCCACGTGGCTTCTCCTCTGTGTCTGTGTTTCCTCTGTGTCTGTCTTTTCTTCTTTTTGTCTTTCTTTCTTTCTTTTCTTTTTTATTTTATTTTTTTTTAGAAACAGAATCTCACTCTGTCACCCAGGCTGGAGTGCAGTGGTGTCATCGTAGCTCACTGCAACCTTGCATCTTGGATTTAAGCGATCCTCCTGCCTCAGCCTCCTAAGTAGCTGGGACTACAGGCACACATGACCACGCCCAGCTAATTTTTCTATTTTTAGTAGAGACGAGGTCTCGCCCTTGCTCAGCCTGGTCTCGAACTTCTGAGCTCAAGTGATCCTCCCACCTCAGCCTCCCAGAGTGCTGGGATTACAGGCATGAGCCACCGTGCTGGCCCATAGCATGGGTTTTGGAGTAAAACTATCAGGGTTAGAATCTCAGTTATGCCATTAGGTATATAATCGTAGGCAGGCAACTTAACCTCACATGTTTTGGTTTCTTCTTTTATATACTGAGGATAATAATGCACTTATTATGATAATGAAATGAGCTAATTTGTATCAACCATCTAGAACAGTCCCTGGCATTCTATTCTTCTTATTATTATATGCAAATAGCAATCTCTTACAGACCTTCTGGTATTATATGGGGATAGGGAGCTGCTTATAACAGAAACATTGAAACAGAAGGGAGTTTTCTGTATTGACATGTGATGGAGGCTCAGGGCAACAAGGAGACGATGGATTCCTGGGGGTGCTCCCACAAAGGGCTGAATAGAGAGAAGGATTTGAGAAGGGTTAGAGAGAAAGAAGTCAAGTTGCACCAGCGAAGCCAAGCGAGGAGGAATTCCGACAAGTGGATTGACCTTGTCAGGCAAGACCAAGAGGGACTGTTTGAGGAAACCACTTTTCAGTCTGCTACTTGTACCATCCTTTGAAAGTATGAGCAACATTTGGACACAGGCAAAACTGTTTTTCTCTGTGAATGTCAACTTGCTTTAGAAAATTCACAGATTTTGTTTATTTAACCTTTAGTCATCTTAAGTGGCATGGTTTGTCTCCTTGGTGTTTATTTCTATCTGGAAGCTTCAGGGGCAGGTGGCAGGCAATTTCTTTGTCTTTAGGGATGCCAGTTTTGCATAGATTTAGAAATAGTTTGAGATACAGTGAGCTTTAGACACACTACCTTCTCCCACCTCCTGCAGGATTCCTCGGCAAGATTTCCAGTAAACTCTGTAAAAAGTGGCTGGCACCGTTCAAGTGACAGGCAGCCTCATGCCCGTTGCAGACATTGGTTCTAATCGAATGCACGTCCCGCAACCCACGTGACCGTAGCGCTTGCTTTGCAGTGCCCACGATGTGCTAATAAATGTTTCAGGTGATCACAAAACTCATTACATGGTATGTTATAAGTGTTCCTCCCAGTTGCATGTTTATTTTTTAATGTGAGATATATATAAAATAAAATTTACCATTTTAACCATTTTTAAGTACACAGTTCAGTGGCTTTAAGCATGTTCACATTGTTGTGTAACCATCGCCACCATCCGTACAAGAGCTTTTTCATCTTCGCCAGCTGAATCTCTGTACTCGTGAAACAACTGCAAACCACTATTCTATTTTCTGTCTCTTTGAATTTTGTTACTCTTGTTACTGCATCTAAATAGAACCATATTCTATTTGTCTTTTTTTTTATATTTGGCTTATTTCACCGAGCATGATGTCTTCAATGTTCATTCATACCGTAGCAGGTGCTGGAATTTCCTTCCTTTTCAAGGCTAAGATTCGTTTTTGTGCTTATCCTTTCATCTGTTGATGGACACTTGTGTTGCGCCCACCTTTTGGTGGTTGGGAATAACACTGCTATGGATGTGGGTACGGAATCCACCACACTTGCATTTCAAGGGGGGAAAAAAATATAAAGCAAGACACACACTGGATGCATTCTGTACAGAGAGGAAAAAGAAAGATACATTTACCTACAAAGAGAAAAAAAACCAGGAAACGTCTTGGCAGATGTAGACTTCTTATCCAAAAGCCACAATGTATCAGAAGAAATGGAACAGAGTTCCAAACACTTGAGGAAACATCGTTTGAGAATCAGTTTACCTGGAATTATAAACTTACATGTCTGTCAAAATTTATATCCCAAGCACACTTTCTGGAAAAATAAATTCTTAAGGTTACACTCCTGCAAAAATGCAGAGAGAAATCCGGGGTGAATAAAACACAGAATTTAAAAAAAAAAAAAACAGGAAATAATCAAGGATGCATTAAGAAGCAATGTTCCCCCGCAACAGGCCTGGAAGAAAATCGCTCCGGATTAGAATGGAAGCGCAGAGGGCTTTGCAGAGAACATCTGCGCTGTGCGTGCTCAACATGCAGGGATGGTGACATGTCTTTTCCCGATGGACACCGGGTAGATGAAAAGCAAGGGGAAAACTGTAAGAAAACAGTAGCTGGGCAAGAACGTTGTGGAATTCGTAGGTTGATGTTAGCTCCTGCATGCCACCCCTTTGAGAAATCTAAGCCCATGAATCATAACGCATCTTCCTTTAGCAAAAGCAATGGGTCCACCGGCTGTCCCTGTGGCGGGTATGACGTGTGATCTGACACCTGGGAAACCTACGTGGTGCCACACGGAGGTTTCCACACTCCCTCAATCAACAGAACCAGGACTTCACCAGTAAAAATATATATATATATAGAGAAAGAGAGAGAGAGAGAGAGAAAAGAAGGGAAAACCAACAACTGGAAGTAGATTTTGCTTTGGTTTTTTTTTTTATTATGGTACATTGTATTATTATTATTATGAGGCATAATCATTTACCGCTGACTTCCTTTTTTTTTTTTTTTTTGCTGTTGTTGTTCGTAAAAATGATTAGCAAGATAATTGTGACGACCACTCTTTTCCCATTTATTTCTGGGACGTAATCATAATAAAGATAGACCTACGCATTCATATGTATTCTTTCATTATTTAAAATATTTTAACTGGCACACTTTCATAGGTACAAGCTCGATTATCTATAGCAAATTGGAAGAGAAGTTAAAAGAAATAGCTAAAGGTCACTCGATTTTTAAAACTGGGAAGATAAGAGGAAGTAGATGAAAAGGCTTAGTGTTTGCGGTTTTTTTTTTTTCAGTTTTTACTTGATGTATTTTTAGCTTTATAGCAATAAGCAAAAAAAGACCACTGAGGGATTTACTGCCTTGATGTTTAAATTTAAAGCAAGGAATATGAGGTTAACTTAGTTAAACTTCTAAAAGACCCAAGACACATAATGGTTTTTCTTTTTCCTTTTAATTTGGATTAATCTTTTAGTAAGAATGCTAGAGGTGGGAAGCCCAGGGCTGGTGTTCTGGGGTGCCGGCATCTTCTTTCCTTTGCACACGACTCCAAACTAAGGGTCGATGAACATTGCAGAATCTTCCACCACCCCATATGTGTTCCAGGCATAAATCGGGAAAGCACAGGAAAGAAGAAAAATTAACAAAACAAGACCTTCCTAGGAACTCTCAGCACCACTGCATTTGTAAATGTGCCATTGGAAAAATGCTTAGAAAAATAGATTTTTTTTCTATCGAGCATATTGCATAATGTATTTTATTCCCCCCCCCCCCATAACTGCTGGAACACGCTGCCACAAATTTAGTGGATCAAAACAACACACATTTATCTTCTTGCAGTCCTGGAGGTCAGAAATCTACAACTAAGGTGTCAGCAGGATTGCTTTCCTTTTGGAAAGAGAAGAATTCATTGTCTTGCCTGTTCCAACTTCTAGAGACCACCGCATTGCTTAGCTCCGTCTTCAAAGCCAGCGGCATGGCATCTTCTGTTCCTTCTTTCTGTGACGCTGTTCCCCGCCTGTCTCTGGTAAGGAGCCCAGTGATTACATTGCAGCCGCTTGGATAATCCCGGAGCATCTCCCCAGCTCAGTGTCCTTAACTTAATGACATCTGCAAAGCTCTTTATGTCACACGAGGGATCATATTCATGGGTTCCAGGGACTGTGATGTAAATGTCTTTGGGACCCTGTATTCATCCTGCTATACTCAGTACAGAAGAAAGGCTGATAAGGCCGCAGAGCTGTCACCGACCAAGCTGGTGACTAGTGTTTACCTGAATTCAGGGACCTACAAATGCACTCGGCCAAGATCCATCTGTCCCCTCTAAGCGCACGCCAAATGTTCTTGCAGCGCGTCGATATGTTAGCATTGTTGTCGCTCAAAGGCACGGTGAGCCGTGAATTTGTTTCCTGGCGACGTGAGCCACAAATCAAAGTGCATTTAAATACACTTTAGCAAGACAGCTATTCCCGTAAAACAATCGGGCTGGCCTTGAAACTCATCGTTAAAAGCAAAAATGGAAAATTGAAAAAAAGAGGCATTTTTGATTTGATCATTTGTCTAGTCGAGGAGGAACACGGGGTCTACGGGACAGCTGCAGACTGAGCTCCGCAAGAGCCTGACGAGTGCTAATGTCACTGGTTGGGTTTCTGCACTCAGGTGTGCAGTGTAGGATGTCGGCTGCACTCGGCGTGTCCGGCTTGCCTGTCCCCACCTGCAGGCTGGTAGCAGCCTGTCCGAAGCACGGGACCCACTGGTCAGAGACACCGACCTTGAGGAATCGTTGAGGTCCGCGGAGGGCGGAGGGGGGAGTGTGCCGCGGGGTCACCTCCCTCACCGTGCGAAGGCCACTCCGGGTGAGCGCGTTAGCGCAGACTTAAGGTTAGCTCACTGCAATTTTTGCAGACTTTTATCAATGCTTTTTGTGGGGAAAAATAGCTTTATACCCTTTTCTTTCCTGAAACAAAGAGAGATTTTGCTTTGAAACTGTCTCCTCAGTACACAAAACACACAGCAACATAAGACCTGCAAAGAGCGGCACGTGTCCTTCCTAACATCCGAAACCATTAGCGGTATGAAGACGCCGTGTCCCCACCTAGGAGAGACATTTCTAGGCACACTTTATCCTGTACCTCGTTTCTTCAAAATTTGTTAGAGAAATTGTACCTCCCGTGTATTTTTAAATAATTATACCAATTTTTAATATAATATTTATTAAAATATTAATTATCAGTAATGCAAATAGTATGCATTATATAAATAACACATATTGCCTTAAATATATTATATAAATTATGTATGGAGATGATATACTGTAAAAATATATCATATTTATATGATATGCACTCTATTATATATTGTATATAAACAAATAACATGTATCATACTATAAATATATTTTTATAATGAATTTTTATATTATTAGTAATTAATATAATGATTCTATTATATATTTCATGTATAATGTATTCTATTATATATAATATTAATATAAATAAATATATAATGTATAAATATATGTGATGTTATATATAATAGCTAATATATGATATTATACATAATGTATATGTTTAGATCATATGCTGTATAAAATATGATATGTTTATATGTTTATATCATTTATTATAGTATATATAATATATGATATATTTATATCATATATTATGCTATATCATATATTATACTATATCATATATTACTTATATCATTTATTATTCTATATCATACATTATACTACATATAATATATGATGTTTATATCATATATTATACTATATCATATATTATTTATTATTGTATATCATACATTACACATAAATATATTTACATATAGCTAATTAATATTTATTCAATCTAATATCATATCTAATTATCTACTTTATCACATCCAATTAAAATTATATTTGTTATAATTACATTAGCAAATTTAAATATATGAATATTAATATATTGCATATCATAAAATATATTTTACAATATGACAAATTTGTGTTCATTTAAATATATCTAAATTTAATTGTATATTAAAATATGTATGAATATATGATGTGGATGTCAGTAGTAAGGTAAGTAAGCAAGCATATTTTCCCTTTGCCCCTAGTGAGTTCATTGTTCTGTATCAATTTTCCTTCTTTAATTTCTGCTGGAAACAAACACAAATAAACTTCAGGAGTTGAAGTCTAAAGGGTTGATCAATTTTTTCAACATTTCTCTCCCCGAGTTTATTTGTCCATCTTCCTCCCACTCCATGGGTTGCCTGAGGAGATTTCTTAGGAGGATTATTTGCGAGGGGAGATTAAACGGGCTTGGAAGTGGGGAGCTCTGCGTTTTCCTTTGTGTTCCCCAGAAGAAGCCGAGCCTAGGATCTGAGAGCACCGTCTTCATGGGAGGTGATTCCAGCAACGACCCATAGCGGAGACAGATCGTAAGACAGTCAAAAAGGGAAGAAGCCCCACTCAGACACCTCACCCAGAGGGCCTGAGTCTGACCTGGGACTCTGCATTTTTATTTTTTAGCTGCAGAGTCTCACTCTGTCACCCCAGCTGAAGTGCCATGGCCTCATCGTAACTCACAGCAGCCTCAAACTCCTGGGCTCAAGCCATCCTCCTTCCTCAGCCTCCCGAGTAGATGGAACCACAATCATGTGCCACCATGTCCAAGTAACTTTAAAAATAATATTTTGTAGAGATGGGGGTCTTGCTTTGTTGTCCAGGCTGCTCTCGAACTCCTGGCCTCAAGCGATCTTCCCTCCTCGGCCTCCCAAAGTACTGGAATCACAGGCGTGAGCCACCATGCCCGGCTTTGCGTTTTTAGCAATCACTGAAGGTGTTTCTGAAGCATGTATAATGTGGGTCACACACTGCTCAGAGGACACTGTGATTGAAATACTTCTCCTGTGTAGACTGGTCTGCTTGTTTGGTTGAATCACAACCTTGCTTAGGCCAGTGACAGTTCAATGTCACCTTGAGAAAGAACGGTGCCGGCATTTGGGCTCTTCTGTGAACCTTGCCAGGTGGTCACAAGATTGCAGAGTGACTAACAGGTGGGAGAACACACGAGTAGCCGGAGTGACCAGTGGTAAACTCTGGCCCCTGGAAAGGATCCGCATTGGTATCTTCTTTGCATCCAAATGATTCACGACGCATCATCGTTGGGAAAACGGTTTCCTGCTGCAGAGACAACATGCAGCCTCTCATTTGTTCCCCCACGTATTAATTTCCTATGGCTGCCGTCACAAATTGCTATAAGCTTAGATGCTTAAAGCAGCGATCGCCAACCTTTTTGGCACTGGGTTACGCTTTCATAGAAGACAACTTTTCCATGGCCCGGGGAGGTGGGGAATGGCTTCGGGAAGATTCAAGCACATTCCACTTATTGTGAACTTCATTTCTATTATTATTACATTGCAGTATAGAATGAAATAATTATACAACTGACCATTGGTTGGGGACCCCTGGTTTAAAGAACACAGATTTATTTTCTCTTTCAGTTTTCCAGTTCTGTAAGTCTGCAGGTGAGAAGACCAAGATGAATCTCACTGGGCTAAAACCGAGATTTCCTCCGAGCTGCCTTCTGTGACCGGAGCCTCTCCGGGAGAATTTCTTTGCGGATTTTTTCGGGGTGGTAGTAGAATAGTTTGTGGCCATTGTAGGATCGAAGGTCCCCATTTCTGGCTGGCTATAACGTGAGTGTCAGTTCCAGCTTCCAGAGACCACCACACGCATCGTATACCTTGAGATCCCACAGTCGCAAATGGACTTCTCCAAGTTGCATGTCTATGAGGATTCTGCATCTTTTTGTCCACTTTTGAAGACTCTTGTGATGAGATGGGGCCACTCCGGATATTCTAGGACAAGCTTTCAGTTCTAATGTCGATCGATTGAGCCACTCGATTTCATCTGCAAGCTTAAGCCCCTCTTACCAGACAGCGGATATATTCACAGGTGCTGGGAATGACGATGTGGATATCTTTTGGGGGGCGGACATTGCTCTGCCCTTTTCTCTCCAACTCTGGCTCCTGTCTGCAGTGTATCCTGGTCTCTACCTGATGGCTTAGACCGGCTCCAGATTCTGAGCTCATTTTGACAGACACAGAGAGTTCCCAGTAGGCTCAGCTCTGCCCCTGTCGGGAATTGAATCCGGGGATATCTGACGGCCACACCAAGGCAGTGGTGCTCCAAAGGAGAGTTCAAAGCCCCTTCCGTCTACACTGCAATACTCTCCACTTGGTGTCAGAGCATGGCCCATCCGTCTTGGGTCCGTGTGGACCCAAACTCTTTGCTAAGTGTCTTAGCTGACTGATATGTATCTATCACTGACTTCGGTGCCATCCGTAACCCAGACGGTTCAC
>CAUYSK010009883.1:0-11619 GCA_963575035.1 Avahi laniger
AAAAGTTTATACATATGGTAGGACAATCAGAGAAATTCATAAGCTTATGTAGGAAATTTAAATATTTATCCCTCAATAAGTGGTACAAAAAGTAGACAGAAAAATCAGTAAGTGTAACGGAGATTTGATTAACAACATCAATCAAAATGACTTAACTGATATTTGAAGGAAAGTCCACCCAATCACGGTTCTTTCCAGGACAACATAAAAAATAATCTAGGTGATAAAGGTTTTCTTAATAAATTAAATTTAGAGGATTCAGGTCACATCCATAACATTTTAGTTTTAATAATATATTTTTGGAACCTAATAGAAGGTTAAAATTAGTCCTCATTTGAATTTGTATAGAGGGTACTTGGCTAGCTGTTCTGGTTTTCGTACTTAATTTCACAGAGCTAATTCTAACACTAATTTCAAAAAAGACTGAAAGTCAGAGTTACCTATCCACTGGTTTCAGAGTGTTTTATCTTTGCCTTTTATAAAATAAGCATGAATGACCATGGCAAAACAGGAATCGGGTGAAACGTATGGACTTTCTCACTAGCCGGGTTTTGTACCCTAAGGATTCCATTCCTAAAGAAATCCAAAGACTTTCTGTTTCTCCCAAAGATACAACATCTCCAGGGATTTCGTGTGACATTTCAGGGAGGACGACAAGCTCTCCGAGACCTCACGGGTGTCGCCCTTCAAAGGACTGGGAATAAGAGCTGAGCTCCACGCCTATTAAAGGAAACGGGCTACACCTTGAGGGGTTAGGAATCGTGTATTTGCAGAGAAATGTCACACACGTTGTTACGTGAAGAATAGCAATGGGAGCCCGGCTGGCTCTGGGCCCCATGCCCTGTACATGCGCCCTGACGTCACTACACATGCGCCCTGATGTTCCTGCGCATGCGTGCCCTGAGGCCTTGTCACACCTCAGACTCAGGCCCTTTCTCCTCCTCAGAGGGGCGGCCGTCCTTTATACTGATGACACGGGTTGGGGGCTCCTCCACGGACTCCCCTGTAACGCCAGGGAAGGCCTTGGCAAGCCTGGCAGTCAGTGCAGCCCAATAGCTCGTGACGGCCGCCGGGTCTTGCGGTGGCGCACTGGGCAGCTGCCAGGCCTCCCGTGGGACCCGGTCTTGGGGATCCATCGTGACGCTGACAGAGTCAGCCGCGGAGTTGGGGGGCACCGGCTCGACGGGTAGAATCTCCGTAGAGGGGAGGTTCCTCTTAACGGAGGACGGGCTCTCGCTCCACCGGGCTCCCGCGGCGCCTGCGGAACAGAGGAGCATGAGTCGGGAGCAGGTGCGGGGACAGAACCCAGCTCACTTGCCTCGCAGTGCTTGTCCCGCGCTCCTGCCTGCACCATCGGCTGGGCCAGACAGGCACAGAGCCCCCCTCCCGGCTGGGTCTAGCAGGAGGCCTCCGGAGCAAGGCTGCCCCTCCCGGCCCCGTGTTGCAAAGTGTAGACGTGAGCGTGTCACCTACACAGGTTGGTTTCTGTCCTTCTTATTCAGAAATAAAGCATGTATGCAGAAGAGTGGATGGAACACTTGGGCACGTTTAAAAAATAACAAAACAATGCAAGCCCATGTAATGCTCGCTTGTAAGAAGTTCCCGACTTTTCACAAATGTCTCGTTTACTGTGTGCACACGGCACGTGTCTCTAAACAATGTACTGCGTACACGTGGTGTGCAGCTCCAAACAATACCATTTTCTTGGGCCTGTTTCTGAGCTTTATGCAGATGAAGTCAGAGCACACGCATGCTTTCCGGGTGCTTCTGCTCCATTTATTGCGTCAGAGATGACGTTAGGCCGTGGCTCGCCCATTGTCACGTGACGTGGTATTTCATTGTGTGAATGCACCAGTTTCTTCCCTGGCCTCCCCCGCGTGAGGGGCATTTTCTCTGTTCCCACTTTGGAGCTTTCATGGACAATGCTCATGTCTCCTGGCATGCAGGAGAATCTCTCTGAAATCTACACGTAGCGTGCAGCGACAGGCCCTCCTCTGCCCCCACCACAGGGCTTTTCTTACAGGACCATGCCTTTCAGGACATAGTTACCCTGCACCCTTTTCCTGCCCAGCTGGTTTGTGAGAAGACAGGTGCAGGATGGAGGTGGGCGGGGACAGGGGCACTTTTGAGTTACCGTGGTCATCAAGAGACCACCAAATGACAACTGTCCTAGCCCTTGACTTTGCATTGGTGATTTTTAAAACTGTATAGTTAACTGTCTAGAGAACCAAACTTGGGTAGTTGTCAATATGACCCAAACTGCAAATATCTCACCTGAGGCAAAGCGTTCGTTGGTATTATCGGCCCAAGTCACTGGTAGCACAGAGGAAGTCTTTTTTCTCTGCAGAGAAACAGGAGGGAGCGTGTGCTACACCGCCCCGTACAAACCAGAACACATCACGGAGATTAGCTCTGGGAGGCGGGCAATCAGATGGCGCTGGCGGACGGATGTTGCACTCTGTTCCACACACGGACACATCGTGCTTTCCCCAGTGGGTAAGAGCGTCCCGTGGCAGCCAAGGAGACCAGTTGGGGTCCCCATGAGAAAGTGGGGTGTGGGGCATGTGAGGTCACCTCATACCCAGCACCGTCTCCCCATAGCTCCTGCTGGCCTGTGCTGAGTTCTGGCTCCCAGGGAGCTCCAAGTGCTTTTCATACCCACATCCTGAATACAGGGGCCCGGTTCCCTGCCCTGCTCCTGCCACAGCCCAGCAGCTGCTGACCACAGGGTCCCAGGCACGCTGGGAGCACGCAGGAGGGGTGACCACACCACAGTTCCTGCGTGCCACACGGTGGCGCTCACTTTAACTTGCCTTGCTGAACGTGGCAGTAGCTGGAGACTTTTAAGTCAAAACAGATCTCCCATAGCTATAGTCTCCCTTCCTAGATCCAATCCTTGAAAATTATAATCAGGGTATACATATATTACAGTAATAATTAAGTGGAGCTAATGACAAAGCCCAGATCTTCACAGGGGTCCTTTTGAATCTCTCCCCCGGTTCATATGTTGAAATCCTGACCCCAATGTAACGGTGTGAGGACATGGGGCCTTTGGTGCCAGGCCACAGGGGCGGAGCCTTGTGAATGGCATCGGAGCCCCGACAGGAAGAGACATGGGAGCATGATGTCGCTCTCTGCTCTCTGCCAGGGGAGGACACAGGGAGGAGACACCCAGCTATAAACCGGGATCTGCCGGCACCTTGAGCCCCGCCTGCCCGGCCTACGGAACCATGAGAAATGAGTGTGGTGGTTGAAGCCACCTGCTGTGTGGCATTTTTGTTACAGCAGCCCGAATAGACTAAAACCCCTGTAAATGCTTACACCGAGTCAAACGGGCCATGCACAAGATCGTGGTGACCTCCACGTTGGAGGAAAACTTAAGAGTCTGAATGTGGCACTTACTGGCGGTGGAGAGACAGCAGCTTCAGGCTTACCTGAAGTGACAAGGAGGTGCGCGGCAGAGTGACGTTGCTGAGGCTGGACCACACCTTGTGACGCACACTTCTGTGGGACGGGCGGGCAGAAGGAAACGCGTCAGCAAAGAGGGGCCTTGCTGAGGGGAGGGGCTCTCACCGAGCCGCCAAAGGCTGCAAAGTGCCGCGAAAGCACCGTCATTGCAGTTTTGCTCTCACCCACAGACACTTAGTGAGTAGATATTTCCCCCCACTGGATAATGTCACATGATTTAGACAAAGTGTCTGATCTCTAGAAACTGAAGACTGTGACGTGCTATAGCAGGCACAGTCTGGTTCTATAAAGTGCCTGCTTGGTCAACTTGGAACCAAACTGTTAGGCCACCCTAGAAACACTTTCCGTAACCCAGAAAGCACTCGTGGCAATGTACTGCCCGTTGCATGGAGAGCATTTGCAGACCTACATCGCGCTGCTGCAACTCTTTTCGCACAGCCAGCACTTTCGGGAAACGAGGCTAGTTCCTTCTCCTGCTGGAGAAGACGGAATTAAACTGAAAAGCCGTTGCAACAGGGAGGAATGTGCCCATCAACGCCACATCGTGGCTTTTCTTTTCATGGAACGATGTTCAAAGTGTGTAGAGCTGAAAGAGCAGGCTCCTCGCGAGGTATACGAGATGATTATAATTTTATCAAAGAAAACATTGTGGCTATGCCACGGGAGGACTATTGAAAGGGAAGACGCAGGAGGTAGCAGGCAAAATGCCGGCGGTAGCTGTGGGTGGGTGCGGGAGTGTGAACAACTCGTGTTTACGTGAGAATGTGCATTGATAAAACGCCTATCATATTGTCTCGAAACGGAACCTTAAAATCCTTGTTCCTAGATGTTAGCCACTAAGAAGGGAGAGGAGAATCGTTGTGGTTTTTACAATAAGCTGCATGGATGGCCACACGTGCTAAAAATGTTAACTGAAGCTATCTGATTTTCTTATCATCCCATTTTTTAAAAAATGCCCGTCACAGGCGAATTATTTTCCAAAGTCAAGCGAGTTAAGGAGAGGGTGTATCTATTCAGCAGACGGATAAAGCAACTCCAGGAAGCGGACGACTTACTTGGGAGCAGGAGGAGAGGCGTTGACTTGCTTCTGTGGGGGGTAAATGAAAATCGACAAAATGAAAAACAGAAATTGTCGCCATCTGAGCTCATTCTTACACTAAACTCTAGTTCATTATTAGTTGCTTTGGAGTAAATGGTGTCTCAGGTTCTCCTGAGCCCCGGGTTAGGGTCTGGGTGCGGGGACAGGGCCAGTAACTCGTGCACACGTGTTTTCATTTGTCCGGGCAAGAACCTGGGCGTGGGGCCACCCCTCGTATAGCACGTGTTTCCCTCAGCGTGACGGGCCTTAGGCCGTCATTACGCCCCCACCAGCAGTGCCTGGGCCTCCACCCCTGCGTGCCCACCCCACTGCGATCGCGATCGCGGGTCTTTTCAGTCGCGGCCACCCTGACGGGCTGCCGTGGCGTCCTGTGTGGTTTCCATCCGCGGTCCCCCATGGTGGACGACGCAGAGCGTCTTCTCACGTGCCTGTCTGCTGGCCTCACAGCTGCCTTGGGGAAGAGTTTGTTCAAATCTTTTGTCCGTTTAAAAAACGGAGTCATTTTTCTTATAATTAAGCTTTCAATGTTGTTTATATTGTCCTGGATATGAGTATATGACTTGAAAATGTTTTATTTGCCTGTGACTTATACAGGCGCAGCTCACTGTATCGGGCTGCGCTTTATTGCGTTTCCCAGATGCTGCGTTTTTTACAAACTGAAGGTTTCTGGCGACCCTACGGCCAGAGAGTCCGCCAGCACCGGCCAGCGCTTTCCCAAGAGCAGGTGCGCACCTCATGTCTCTATGTCAGCAGTTTTTAGCAATGAAGTATTTTAATTAAGGTATACACATCGCTTTAGCTTGTATTCTGTAGCCCTTCATTTTTCCTGCTCTGTTGTGCTGGCTGGTCTGTTAGTGCAGTGTCAAAAGTGGTGGGAGGGACACGCTCGCTGTCCCCAGTGTGCATTCTTCCCCGTGAGCACACACCACACTCGTGTAGCCACACACGTAACCTCACACACCACACGCACCAGACACACGTGCAGCCTCACACAGAGACAGGTGCACACACATCACAGAGTCGCAGGACCATACCAAGAGGGAAGCAAAGGAGGGTGACCTGGGGTCCCCAGCCGTGGACAGACTTGAAGGGGAGGGACGGTGGTACCTGCTTGGCCCCTCCCTCCGTGCGCACCGGCTGGTCTTTTTCCTTCGTTTCGGCTGGCTCCTTCTGCCTCTGCTGCATGATGTACTCGAAGGTGCTGAGCTTCTTGGACACTAGATGCGGAAGGAGGACAGGGCAGGGTCACCAACCCACGGCTGCGCATGGCACCCACACGACAGCCCAGCTCTGCCCACCGCAAGGCCCCGTGCGGCCAGGCACGTGTGGGCAGGACCGTGCAGTCCCGAGACACACGGCTGTGGCTCGGTTGGTCCTCCTGTTGTGGGGGGCACTCGCCCCGACTCTGAGGTCTGAGAACAAGAGATTCCTTGATAAAGGTGACAAATCCTGCATGGGGCAAAACTCCGGGAAAGACCTCATCGTTGGTAAAACCCCAAACCGTTCACACTTAACAGAAACTGCTAGACAATTGTAGAAAGTAGTATTTTCTAAAATTCCTGATTATAACAGAAGTAGAGGGTTTTGAAGGCAGCCCAAACGACTACTCACTCTTCAGGGTTTAAGCTGCAGGGAATGGGCCGGGAGGTCCCCAGCCCGTCCCTGGCAGTGTCACTTACAGACCGGGCAGCAGGCGACCTTCCGCCCGGACAGACGCACCTCCGCGACATCGTGTCCGAGGCTGCGGTTCTATGCCACTCAGTAAACATACTACTAAGCACCTTCTTCGTACAAGCACTGACCCTGCCAGTCACAACGAACATTCTGGAAACGTAACTGTGAGTATTGTGCCCATATACACGGTGTAATCCAGCCGTCCTCGTACTCAGTTAAAACCTTCCAAGCCTCAGGCAAGACAACAGTAACCCCAAGATTTCCATTAGAAACGTGCGCTCTAAAATATACTCGGGGCGTGTGGGGATGGCCGTTTGTGGGACAGGGACTTTGTCAGTGAGGGGAGTTTACTCTGTACCAGGCGTTCTCCCCACAACCGCCCGAGAAGGGGGGCCGGGGTGAGACCAGAGCCCTCCCTGGCTGCCTCCCTCCAGCCCAATCAGAGGACGGACAGGGTGGTCACAGGAGCTTGCAGCCACTGCGGCCTGGCCGCTGGCCCCTGTGACACCCTCTGAGACCGCAGCCCAGGGCCTGACCTGCTGTGGCAGAGACCTCCTGTGCCACGAGGAGGGATGTGGTTGTTACTTCCAAAAGCAGACTTCCTGCGGTGGGAGAAACGCCACCTTCCCCATCCCACGTAGCTCAGCCCCTGCCAAACCCCGCTCTGCCCTAGTGCTTGTTAGCAGATAATCTGTCCCCAGAGGCTCGGAATTTCCATTTGGTGCTTTTTAAAATCCATCTATTCTTTCTTCCTAGTGTCCTATTCTTGCTGGATACGTCCTATTCCTTTGTCTCTTTGAACATTTTAAATCTAACTAATTAAAAAACCTCTCTTGTGTTTTCTGCAGGTCTAGGAGCATGAATTCAGCTCCTGGCGGGCCTGCCGACCTCCTGGTGGCATCTCTTTCCTTCCTGTGATGCGTCCATTTTGCCTATGATGTCATCTCTGGCAGGGCCTGGCCCAGGAGCTGCCACCCTGGGACACGTGGGGACACGCGGGGCAGGGCTGGGGACACACATACTCAGGTAAAGGTGGAACAACAGCAGATGTCCGATCACAAAAATGCTGCCAGCGGCAAGGAAGATGGTGGCAAATAGCAGGCACAGTATCACCACGGTGTTAACGTAGACCGGGAACAGCGGCAGGAACACCGGCCACAAATCCTCCTGCAGTTCTGTGGACACAGAGGCCCCCATGTGACCAGCCCCTGGTACGCGGCAGCCCTCGGATCAGCCCAGGGGGGTCCGCCCCACCCGGGCATGCCTGCCTCACCCAGGCCCGGGCCCCCGCCCCCGCCCCCGGCTGCTGTCTCAATCCCCACTCTGGGGCCCAGGAGAGAAACTGAGGACCCAGGTTACAAGCCTGCCCCCGCCGGAGCCCAACACCCACGCCCCCCACAAGCCCAGCTTCCTCCCTGGGCCCCTCCATTCTAAAGCAGCCTCAGGACAGGGGCCACAGCCCTCCCTCACAGACATCTGTCTGCTCCCCCGGCCCGGGCTCCTGGACACGCTTAGCAGGGAGCTCCATGGAGCTCTCCCCTCTGCCCTCTCCTGCAAGACGGGCGCCCGCCTTCCCTGCACCCGGGGACCGGGCAGCACAGGGCCGCCTGGACGCAGGGCCTCCTGGGGCCGCAGCCCTAAGCCCAGGGTCGGATGCGGCCTGCAAGGGCTGCCCAGCCGGGAGCACACCCAGCCTCACCCTCTCACCGGAGGGAGCCGGGCCGACCCCTCCCAGACTCGACACTCCCGCCCGGACGGTGGCTGCAGCGTGGGGCGGAGGCCGCGTGTGGACACGGCAGCCTCGGAGCACGGCGGCAGCATACCTGCGAGCTCGGCGTTCAGCTGGAGCTGCCGAGGGTCGACCATGATTTTGATGAAGAAGTAGAGCAGCACGGCCATGATGGAAAGGAGGCCGACCACGGCTGAGGCTAAGGAGCTGAAGAAATAGCTGTGGGAGGAGGCAGAGGCAGAGGCTGAGCCCAGGGCACAGGAGCCAGCCTGAGGTCCAGCCAGCCACCCGCAAAGAGAGGGCACCTGAGCGCTCCCGCCAGCCTGCAGCCCAGCCTCCCTGCTCCGCCCCTCCTCCGATCATTTCTTTCCTGCTCTCTCAGCAGATGCCCCTGACTGGCCACGACCCTCTGTCGGTCACACTGACAGTTCCACACTGCCTCGCAATTTGCACAGTGCCGCCTGCAGACACGACTCCGCTGAATCCCCACAAAGAGGCTGTGAGGCGGGGAACCAGCCCTTTTTCACAAGTAGGGAAACTGAGGCTCGGAGACACCACCTCATGTGTCCAGGCCAACCCGGCCAGCTGGGCGTGGCCGGCCCCAGCGTCAGAGCTGCACCTGCTCTGGTCCCCCAGCCGAGACCCCTTTCAGATTAGCGGGGAATCTTCACGGGCTGACGGACAACCTGGCTCAGATACAGGGCCCAGAGAGCCCCACAGATCCTCTGCTCTGTGCGCGGGACAAATGCTCACTCCGTGCTCCGCGGTCTGGACACCTGCTCTCCGAGGTGACAGCCTCAGCACAGAGCAGGCAGATGGGCCCAGGACAGTGACCTCAGGATCCTCGGCCAGCCCAACTTTAGGGCGGGGCTGGCGCCTGGGTGTCCATAACGGGGTCCCTAACGATTGACTCTGTGTGGTGAGCAAGACCTGGCATGTCCAGAGGCTGCTCCAGAAACACGTGTCAGAACCAGACCAGGAGGCCAGAGAGGCAAGGACGCTGAGCTGTGCCATGCAGGGGACAGGGAGGTGGTCCCAAGAGGGCCCCTCTTACCCACGGCCCTGCAGGCTGTGGCCCACCCCGCACACTCACCCACGAGGAACCCCTGCCCGCAGACCCCTCCCTCCTACATGCCCCGGCCTCTGGGGGCCGTCCTCGCCCCTCCTCACTGATAATTTCTGGTGCCCACGCAATTGTTGAGGAGTCTGCAGTGATGGTCAAACCCCGTCACACACTTATTGCAGCTTTTGCAGTGTTTTGATTTTGCCGACCTGGAAGAAGCAATTGGGGAGGTGCCTGTCAGCCTCGTGTGCAGGCTGGGGCGAGGGCAGAGCCCACCTTCAGGCCCGGGGCACCTCGCGGCATGAGGCCATGGGAAGTGGGTGTCTGGCAGGGGACGGGAGGCCGAGGCCTCTCCCTGGGGCCAGGGGAGGGCAGCCCTGAAGGGAGACCCCCAGCCTTCCCGTGAGCCCCCACACACATTAGGTGAGGGTCCGGGAGGAGGCCAGGCCGGCCACGTGGGGCTGGGCGTCGAGACTACGGCTTGGATCCCACCTTGGCCTTCTGGCCACCCTGCAGCCTCGCGCCAGGCCCAGGTCCCGGGGCACCCACAGGTGTGCCCAGGTCCCCAGAGACCCTGACCAGCCACACTTTCCCTCCTCCTTCTGGAGGGGACAGGAGGCTCATCTTGGAAACCCCCAAAAAGACAGTCCTCCCTGGCTCTGGACCGCAGGGGGGCACCGAGAATAAACTCTGTCTGCTTTGAATTCCGGTGGGAGCCCGGGCCCACCTCTGACGCAGGGGCAGCAAGCAGCGGCCACCTCCCAGAGGGGAGCCAGGTGTTTCAAGGGAAGTGGGTCCCAGGGCGGGGCAGGGCCAATGCCTGCCTGGCTCTGTCCCTGACAGGCCAGCAGCCTCCTAGCCCCCACGCCCTGGAGGTGGCCCTCCACCCCGGGGTCACCATTAGGGGCACTCACACAGGAACGTCACATAAATGGCAATGCTGGTCTTCTATGACATGCCGATGTTCTGAGCGGTCGAATGTGGGCAACGCAGACAGGTAGTTTTTCTTCATCCTTACATTAGCCTCAGCCGGGTCAATTGTTAGTGCAATGATGTGAAAAGTAAGATGCGTACAAAATAGTACGCCAATCACCTGGGGGCGGGCGTCAAGGAAGAACTCGGCCCTGGCCACTGGTCAGCAGCACCACACAGGCAGAGCTGTCGAGCACCCAGCCCGGCTCCCGGGCCCCCTTTGGCTCATTGCTGTCCCTCCGCCTGTGCCTCCCATTGAGGCCACATTGCCACACGGAAGGCACCATCCTGCGTGGGCTCGGCCGGCCGTGGCCCGCACAGCGAACCCCAGGAACTCCCTACGTGACCCGGGAAGCTGGTGAGGACGGCCCGCGGTGGTGGACAGAGCAGTGTGCTCCCCAGCACAGGGGCCGGACCAGCCACGCCAGGCCCTGTAGGATGTTGTAGGAGCCCTTCGTCCCAGAGCTGTGAGCACTGCAGCGGGAACAAAGTGGGGGCAGGAAGGGACAGAAATCCAAACACCCAAAGCCATCGGCCTAGGCCATGAGGGTGCTCTCTCTGTAGCGCCTCAGATGCTCTCCTGGGGCCCCTCTGACTCTCAGGGTCCCTCCCAGTCTGTCTCGAGGGCTGTCACAATGTGTCTCTCTCCCTCTGGCCCCTGCACTGTCCCACCTGGCTCAAGTGGCCATATGCTGAAACAGTGTGTGTCCCCTGGAGCCAGATGTCAAGAGGTCAGATCAGCCCTCAGACCCCCTCCCCTCCACTCCAGCTGGGACCTACAAACCTTCCCCTTGACCGAGCAGAAGGGTGGAGAGTGCAGGGGCCACCGGTCACCCCGGCCTGTCCTGGTCCATCCGACCTCTGAGCCAGGGGACTCCACAGGGCCCCTCTGCGGTGTGGGCTGGGCTTGGCGCTGGGGCACAGGGAGCTCCTCTGTCCCCAGGGAAGGGGACGATGTGCAGGCACCTTCCCTGACCAAGGGCTGGCTGGCAGAGACAGACATCCAGCCCAGGACAGGTAACCAGGGACTGTGCCACACGGCAGGGGCCCCAGAGCCAGCTCCGTGGGAGGGTCCCCGCGGAAGCCTCTACATGCTTAGGAAACAGGCAGGCCTCAGGCCGCTCCGCAGTAGAAAGGATACGACATAGGTGATGATCCTCCAGTTGTAGGGGAGGTACGGGATAAACACCCCAAACATGGTGACAATCATGACCAAAATAGTTGCCCATGATGCCACCTGGCACGGATCCAATGGCCTAGACCAGCCATTCACCCTCGCGGTGCGGGGCGGCAAGCTCTGCGGCTTTCCCGCAGCCCCCGCCGGGGGTTCTGGTTTTATTTGCCTGTGGCTTTCACCACAAAAGTCCATCTGCAAGACAGAGAAGGGCGAGCAGGGCGCCGTGGTCAGGGACACCCCCATGACGGATCTGCCACCCAGCGGGTCTGTGGTCGCCTGTCCACCCGGAGTTCCCTGGAAACACGCACCTGGACTGATCTTTGTGGGTCCACAGACGATCGGTAGGATAATCAGTACTTTTCCTCACACAGCAGAGAAATCTGGGGGGAAGAGAGGGCGGGAGAACTGAACGCAGGGGCCGCAGGCCCCCCAGCAAC
>CAUYSK010009884.1:0-11189 GCA_963575035.1 Avahi laniger
AATAGAAAGAAATTAGCTGGAAAACTAAAAATATATAGAAAAAATTAGCCGGGCATGGTGGCGCATGCCTGTAGTCCCAGCTACTGGGGAGGCTGAGGCAGGAGGATCACTTGAGCCCAGGAGTCTGAGGTTGCTGTGAGCAAGACTGACACCGCAGCACTCTAGCCCAGGCAACAGAGTGAGACTCTGTCTCAAAAAAAAAAAAAAAAAAAAGGAAAGAAATTCTAGGTTCTAATGACCCAGCAATTCCACTCGTAGGTATTTACCCAAGAGAAGTACAAATACATGTTTACACAAAGACTTTTGCAAGAATGTTTGCAGCAGCTTTGTTCACAAGAGCCCCGGCCTCAAAGCAGCCCAGGTGTCTGTCGGCCAGAGAAAGGACGTCCGTGGAGCCCTCACACCACGGGACCTGCTCAGCTGCAAAAAGGAGTGAGCTGTGGATACACGCAACAGCGTGGATACCTCGGGGAAATGTTGCACTGAGTGCAAGAAGCCAGAAAGGAGAGTTTAGTCTTCTGAGAATTTATGAATCTGTTTGCATGCAGTTCCGGAACAGTCAAAATTAATCGATAGTGGAAAACAGTCAGAAGAGTGGTTGCTTCTAGGAGAGTAAAGGCAGGATTTTTTTTTTTTTTTTTTGAGACAGGGTCTTGTTCTGTCGCTCTGGCTAGAGTGCAGTGGCATCGTCATAGCTCACAGCAACCTCAAACTCCCAGACTCAAGGGATCCACTTGCCTCAGCCTCCCGAGTAGCTGGGGCTACAGGCATGCACTGCAACACACACATAATTTTTCTATTTTTTGTAGAGATGGGGTATTGCTCTTGCTCAGGCTGGTCTTGAACTCTTAGCCTCAAGCAATCCTTTTTCCTCGGCTTCCCAAAGTGCTAGGATTACAGGCGTGAGCCACCACCCCGGGCTAAAGGCAGGATTTAACTGGGAAGGTGCCTGAGGGAACTTTCTGTGACAATGACCACGGTCTATGTCTTGATAGGGGTTTGGGTATATAATTTTCAAAACACAGTTAATGGCATATTTAAGATTTGTGCATTTCATTATATGCAAATTTTAACACAAAAGAGCCCCAAACAAACTTGCTGAAGTATTAAAGGTGAAGTACACTCACTCTGTCCCTTACTTTGAAATGCACCACAAACGCCCCAAATGGATCAATGGAGAGGCAACAGGATAAAACAAGCGGAGTAAAACCTTAATGGCAGAATCTAGGCAGAGTGTATGTGGGTATTCACTGTAAAATTCTTTCAACTCTTCTGTAGGTTTGAAAATTTTTCATAATAAAATGTTGGAGAAAAACTCAGCCTGTAACAACCTTCTCACCCACAGGGTTGTCAGCCTCTTTTAGTTACAAAAAAAGACTTCGGGTACCTGGTAAAAAGTGTGTGGGAAGAAAGGTTTTATTTTAGGAATCACCTGGGTTGGTAGGCAGGTGGCAGAGAATCCTCGTCATTTTTGGCTCTCTGCGTATGAGCCCTTTTTGCTACTTGGAAGGGAGTTCCTGTCAGTCTGAATCTCGGTAAAAAGTCTGGTTTTGCCTTTCTCTGTGGAAGGAAACGTACTCTGTCCTAGCCTTTGAGGTAGAGGGAGGGCATAGGTCCTGGTCTCTCCCGGAGTCCCACGTGGGGCTGGAGCTCCCAGGAAGCCATTCCCCCATCCAGTGGCCGCTGTGTCTTCCTAACCGGCTGCCCCTGTGGGCTGATTCTGGGTCGCTGTCCTTTGGTTCCTGCCCATTCTCAGAGCTTGATTCTCTTACCCTTCCTTAGATCCCATGAACTATCCAATACCCTTTTTCTATGCTTTAAGTATTTATCTATTCATGTATTTACAGTTTTAATTGGCATGAATACTGTATCTGTTTACAGGGTACAGTCGGATGTCCCGATATGCGTACACATTGCGTAACAATCAAATTAGGGTTGTTAGCATTCCATCATCGCATACATGTATTATTTCTTTGTGGTGAGAACATTCAAAAACCTCTCTTCTAGCTATTTTGTAATGTACAAGACCTTGCTACCCCCAATCTTTGCAATGAATTCCTTTGCAAAAAAAGCGAGTCATTTTCTGTTGCTTGACAAACAAAACCCTGAACTGATACACTGCTTATACTGCTAAAATCACTACTAGTTTTACTAACTAACTGTACTTAAGGACTCTCTCTCTGTTAGATGTTTTCGTACACTGGTCAATTTGCTCTTTATGACAAAACCACCAGTTAGGTACTGATATTAAGCCCATTTTACAGATGAGGAAACTGAGTCACAGAGAGGAAAATTACTTGACCCAGTTTGACATAGCTAGAAAAGGGCAGAGGTGGGATGTTAACACAGGAAGTTTGAAATTGGGAGGCTGGCAACAGGGAGCTCTGGGAATGGTTCCTTCTCTGTCTGCCTAGCGAGGTTCATTGTGACCCATGCTTCTTTCCCACTTAGTTGACATTTTAGGTCAGGTCATTCTGTGTTGTGGGGGCTGCCCGGTGCACTGTTGGTCATTTAGTAGCATCCCTGATCTCTACCCACTAGATAGCAGTAGCACCCCTGCTCAGAAGTTATGGCAACCAAAAATGTTTCTAAACATAGTAAAATGTCCCTTGGGAGGCAGGATTGTCCCTGGTTGAAAACAACTTCATCACAGCGGTCTTTCTTGACACATAATTAACCACGTTACTCTATTGCTGAAACCCCTCATCTGGCTCCTTACTACTCCAGGTGTGGTCCATGGACCAGCAGCATCTCCTGGGAGCCTGTTATTAATAGAAAGGCAGAAAGGCAGACCCCACCCATACCTGCTGACTCAGAAGTATGACAAGAATGGAAAAACAGAACCACACATACTCACCGTCAAATAGGTATTTAATCGATCAACGCTTACGTGCACAAATGATAGTAACATTCACAGGGTGTCAGGTAGTGGGAGGGGGAGGAAGGGATGGGTATATTCACACCTAATGGGTGCGGCGCGCCGTCTGGGGGGAATGGGCACTCTTGTAGCTCTGACTTGGGCGGGGCAAAGGCAATATATGTAACTTAAACATTTGTACCCACGTAATATTCTGAAATTAAAAAAAATTTGTACTTTAACGAGATTCCCAGGTAACTTGTATTCACATTAAAAATGTTTTAAAAACATTGTCCTAGAGACCCTTAGGAAAGCACATTGAGAGGTCCAGGGACCTGTCCCATCATGCTTGTGATGACTTTTTCCTGGTAGGAAAAAGCATGAGATGAGTGAATTGTGACCACTTTCTTATAGCAAACGACTGCAAGGCTTTATATGACTCTTCCCAGACAATAGATTATACCCTCGGCGACAAGGAAACATAATGTATAATTCTTGCAAAATTCCCGTAGAAACTCTTTCTTGGCTGAGATGTTAGGTTTATGTGAAGTTTTAGTATAACACAAAGGAAAGAGTGGGGACTGTTCAGTGGTTGGTCTTGCATGAGGAAATGAAGATAATGCTTTCAGCCCCAAGGCTGGCAATAAAACGAATTGGACACCTTCACCTTAAAGCAGTTGCCCGGCCGTGCCCATAGAACTTGGTTGTGGGATACAAAGAAGCCTCTGTCTCTGCTCCCTAAAAATGAGTAAGCCACGCCTGGGCGGGTGGGTGCTAGACTGGTAGAGCTTTAAAGTAATCCTGTTTTTGGTGAAAGCCTGAAACATGTAACATGTGGCACAAGATTGTTCATAAGGCTTGCCTTGTGTGGTGTGGTAGGCCGCCTCCAAGATGGTTCCCAACAACGCCACCCTCTGGTATTCACAGCCTCGTGTAATCCCATCCTTTCGAGGATGATTTTGTGACTTCCGCCTTGCCAGGAGACCCTCTCTATTGTCTTCTTGGTTTGCATGGTTTGATGATACAAGCTGCCCTGTTGGAGGAACCCTCATGGCAAGGAGCTGAGAGTGGCCTCCGGCCAGCAGTCAGCAAGGAACTGAATCTTGCCAAAAACCACAGGAATCAGTTAGGCGTTGAGATGGCCACAAACCCACTGGCACTTCGAGTGTAGCCCATGAGAGACCCTGGAGCAGAAGACCCAGCTGAGCTGTGTCTAGATCCCTGACCCACAGGAAGTGTCAGATAATAAATGTGTGTTGTTTTGAGCTGCTAAATTTGGACTAATTTGTTACACAGCAATTGCTAACTGATACATATGGAAATAAAGAGAAAAAAAATCTCTCTTTTGATATCTCGATCAAGAACGTTTGATAACTTTACCAAACATGTATTTATATATATTTTTTCATACAAAGGAGAGAATCTATAAAACATACATAAATAATGAAACATGAACAAAATGGCCATGCTTAGCTCACCACCAAAATTCAGAGCTGCAGCCGTATCCTGACCACTTCATCCACCCCTCTGCTTCCGTCCTCTGCAGAGATCACTGTGCCTGTCATTCCTTCATTTGTTCTCAATGACCTCTCTAAACAATATATTGGTTTGTACTGGATAAAAGTGGCAACAAACACCATGAATCTTTCATGACTTGTTTTATTTCACTCAAAAACAACATGTTTTAATAATATTTCTAAAGTTCATCCATGTGATACATATTTTGTGCGATCATTTTCATTGCCATATTTTGAGACTTTCCATTATATGAATAACCACAGTTTTTGTATTATTATAACTGTTGATGGACATATGTTTTTTCTTTTATTTTTCTTTTATTTTAGTTTCTTTTCTATTTCCATATTATGTAACAGACATTTGATACATGTTTCTTGGTGCATATGTGCAAGGACCTTTTTTAGAATATACATACAGGAATGGAATTATTGGGTCGTAGGGACTGCTAATTTTAAATTTTATGTAGCAGTATCAAAGTGTTTCCAAAAGTAGCCATACCAATGATTTTTTTCCAACTCTATTGAGGTATAATTGACAAATAAAAATTGTATATATTTAAGGTGTAAAATGTGGTGTTTTGATACATGTATACATTGTGAAATGATTACCATGATGAAGCTAATTAACATATTCATTACATAGTTACCATTTGTGCGTGTGTGTGTGTGTGTGTGTGTGTGTGTGTGTGTGTGTGGTGAGAACCCTTAAGATCTACTCTCTCGGCAATTTTCAAGTATAGAGTACATTGTTTAATCATGTTGTGCAATAGATCTCTTGAGCTTATTCCTCCTATCTGAAGTTTTGTACCCTCTGAACAACATCTCCCCAATTCCTGCCCTGCCCCAGCCCCTGGTAACCACCATTACACTCCCTGTGAGTTTGACTTTTTGACATTCCATACATGAGATCACACAGTATTTGTCTTTCTGTGCCTGGCTCATTTCACTTAATATAATGTCATCTAGGTTCATCCACGTTGTACCTGACAAGATTCCTTTCCTTTTTAAGGCTGAATAGTATTCCACATTTTCTTTATCCGTGCACCCACAGATGGACACTTAGGTTGGTACGCATCTTGGCTATTGTGAATAATGCTACGATAAACATGAGAGTACAGCTCTCTCTTTGAAATATCAATTTTATTTCCTATGGATATATACCCAGAAGTGGGATGATTGAAACATAGGGTAGTTCTATTTAATTTTTTAAGCCAATTATTCATGCTCCTACTAATAATAGGTAAGAACTATTACAGACTCTTGTTTTACCAATACTTTGTATGATTGGACCTTTCATTATTAGACACCTTTTCATATGTTGCTGTGCAATTCATACTTTCTTTTCTCTGATTGCCTTCGTATCTTTAACACATTTGCTTTGTATTTTCCTTGAAATTACCTTGTTATTGATTTGTAAAAATTTAAAGTAAAGGCTCAACATAGAGAATGGAATTATTTCTGATTTTTTTCTTCATTTAAAAAATATTTTTTGTACAGTTGTACAGAATGTTATTTTTTTTTTTTTTTGAGACAGAGTATCACTCTGTTGCCCGGGCTAGAGTGCCATGGCATCAGCCTAGCTCACAGCAACCTCAAACTCCTGGGCTCAAGGGATCCGCCTGCCTCAGCCTCCCGAGTAGCTGGGACTACAGGCATGTGCCACCATGCTCGACTAATTTTTTCTATATATATTTTAGTCACCCAGCTAATATTTCTATTCTTAGTAGAGATGGAGGTCTCACTCTTGCTCAGGCTGGTCTCGAACTCCTGAGCTCAAATGATACGCCTGCGTCAGCCTCCCAGAGTGCTAGGATTGCAGGCGAGAGCCACCGTGTCTGGCCTATTTCTGATTTTTGAAAAGGTTCCAAAACACTCTCTCTTTTTTGTCTAAAACAATGGTTCTCAAAGTGTAGTCCCCAAACAGTAGCACCAGTGGCCCTTGGGAACTCATTAGAAATGCAAATTCACGGGTCCTACCTTAGACCCCCTGAATCAGAACCTCTGGGGCGGCCCTCCAGGTGACTCTGATGTGCAGTAAGCGTTTAGAACCACTAGCTTGAAGGACGCAATTAACATAATTCAGCCTGGCCCTTGTGGTAGGCTGAATAACACCCTCCCCACACCCCCAAAGATGTGTGTGTCCTGGTGCCTGAGACTTGTGAATACATCACCTGGCACAGCAAAAGCAGCTTCGTGACGTGATTAAGCTAAGGGGCTTCAGATGGGGAGGTTACCCCAGATTACCTGTGTGGGCCCCATGTAACTGTAAGGGTCCCATGGGAGGGAGGCAGGACGGTCAGATTCAGAGGAGACAGAAAGGTGGAAGCCGAGGAAACTTAAATGCATGTCACTAAGTGATAGAAGCCAATTTGAAGAGAGTACAAACTGTGTGATTCCAACTCCGTGACACTCTGGACAAGGCAAAGCTCCGGAGACAGCAAGACCAGCGGCTGCCAGGGGCAGGCGGAAGGAGGGACGAACAGGCGGAGCACAGAGGCGTTTCAGGGCGTGGCTGTGCTCTGCACGACGCGGAAACGTTTGCCCAAACGCACAGAATGTGCGACGCTAAAGCGATGGCAGGTGCACCCGCGTCTCCTCGGAGCTGTGACAATCAAAAACGTGTCCAGACTTTGCCTAATGTCTCCATTTGGGACCCTTCTATTATTCCTGCTGATTCCATGACTACGTGATAATCACCCATCGGATTCCAGCGACTCCCCTATAGTTACCCGGCTGGTTCCGGGAGCTCCTGGCACGATTATCCCGCGGGTTCCTGAGACTCTACCATGGCTCCCTAGCTGATTCTAGTGACTAATGATAGGCCAGTTCCTGGGACCTGACATAATTATCTGGCCTTTTATAGGAATCCAATCATAATTATTCAGGCAATTTGTTTATTTTGTTTATTTAGAATGCTATTGAGGCCTTCAATGTTTCAGCCCCTCTTCTGAGTCCCAAGGACTTAGATAAAACTTTGATCCCATCTTATCCTTATAGAGCTTACAGGGTATTGAGAAGAGAGGAGAGAAATTAAGACATTGTGTCACCCAGTGAAATGACAGAGCCAGCACAGAACTCGGCAGGAGCGCCAGGACTGCCATGTACAGCTGTGTAGGTTGTGCACTGTACAACTCTGGGGTCACCATACCACAAAGTGTGAGTGTGAGGAGTCTTGTCAGTCTTCCAGGGCAGGCTTCCAGGGGGCGTCCAGATGCAGATCTAGAGCAGGTTGGGGGCACCTTGACTCCTAGAAAGAAGGAGGCAGGAATTGCTGAGGCTGTTTGCATGTTAACGGGATCATGCATCCGCAGCCGTGAGAAGCAGCTCCACTTTCTAGTAGAAGATCAGAAAAAGAGTCCCTGAGTTCAATTTGGGGTCATTCGTGTTACTTCCCATCTCAGGGTAAACGCAGTGACCTGCAGGGCCCCACATGGCCCCTACCCCCTCCCTCTCTGAATTCACTTCCCGCCACTTCCCTCGCCCCACCCCTCAGTCCACACCAGCCAGGCTGTTCCCCCTTCTGACCTTTGCACCCTCTAGATGCCCTGGACAGCTGCTCCACTTCGTCATTCATCCGAGTCACTTTTCACGTGCACTTATTACATCCATGGTTTACCGTCTGTCTCCCTCTGCAATAACAGAAGCTTCTCGAGGGCAGAGCTGTTTGTCTGTTCTGTATTTTGACGGAAGTCGAGCTTCAGACAGTGTCTGGCACAAAGTAGATGATCAACAAAAACGCTTATTGAAAAACAAATGAATGCGTCCAACAGGAAAAAAAAAAAAAATTCAATGTAAAAGGGAATTTCTCCACTGTGGCCACAAGAGGGAGCCCAAGAAACACGTTGAATCCTTGCAGCCCCAGAGTGGGGGGGTCTCTGCTCCCTGAGCCGGGAGGGCCAGGGCGGAGGTCTTGGCCACATGCTGCCTCCTCTGTGAGCTTCTACGTCCCCCTCTATAGCATGGAGATGAAAATCCCTCAAATGGGTTGCTGCGAAAAGCAAAGGAAATAACACATGCACTTGAATGCCCTTTAAAAAGATTATCGCATATGTCTAAATTAATCAAATTGCATATATTAAATGAAAAGGTTTTTAAAAATATATCAGTTATACCCCAATAAAGCTGCTAAAAAAGAAATAGAGACTAAAAATTGCATTGGACAGCAGCAACAAAGCCATTAGGCTAGCGCAAGAAACCTGAAGGAAATCAATCCAGTTTCCAATATATCAACAAAATAAAAAATATTAATATTAGCTGGACATGGTGACTCACACCTGTAGTCACAGCCACTCAGGAGGCTGAGGCAGGAGGATCGCTGGAAGCTGGGAGTTTGAGGCCAGCCTGGACAACACAGCAAGACCTTGCTATGAGCGTATTGAGGGAAAATGAGAGCTTCATAGCTATTGTCTATTACCATGGTTCTTCCTCTTTGATGCATCATCTTTCCATCTGTAGAATGAACTTAGGAGTGTTTAGTCTCTCCAGTCTTGAAAGTGTCTTTCTTTGTAGAAGCCTGTATAGTACCAGGCTCTGCTGGGCTGTCAGAGGAATCCAAAGTGTCCTGGAAAACCCACTTGTCCCGGAAAATCTTAGCGTATGGATTTGATGAGAAATCTGATTTTTTTTGATGGCTGAGTCCTTTAGAGCGTGGAAGGATATGAGACTGAACGTGCAGGCAGAAGCCGAGAGAGAGAAACTTGGAAGGGTGATGTTGCTGCGGAGAAAACGCAGAAACGTGGCTTGGGTGCCGGGTAATGAAGGGAGGTGGTGAGGTGTTCGCCGGGGCCGGGCGTCTGGAGCGACTGCGGACATCCAGGCGCAGCTGTCCAACGGGCAGCAAGGACTTTCTCCAGCAAAGGGCGGGGGGGAGCTGCCTTGTGTTATTCACTGCAAGGGTGGGGTCCTGTGCTGTAGCTGCCGTGAGTTTTGCTGCACGACTTTACCTCTCCAAGAGTCAGCTCCTGGCCTATAAGATGGAGGCAAAAATAGTACGACTTCGTGTTATTTTTGTGGGGATTAAACGAGGTTCATGCGTAGAAAGCACGTTGCGTGCCGTGTAGCACATGCCAGCAGGCACGGGGTCAGACGTGCGCAGACACAGACGGAGCTGTGGACCCACAGGGAGAGGCAGACGCGCACCTTCCCTACCTCTGGGAACTGGAGCACAGTCCTGTCCGATGACTCCTGAGGACCTAGTGCCCTCCCGTGCCCCGCAGAGGGAGGAGAGGAGACCGTCCTTCCAGATACTGGGGTGCACGCATGGCTGGACATGTGGATCAGCCCCCAAGTCCCTTGCTCTTTAGGGCTGGGGCGACGTGGGGAATGACAACCTCGACTGAGGTGTGCTCAGACCCGGTCAGCAGAGCTCTCACTTGGGGGGAAAGCTGGGGCGCTGGGGAATGTCTGGGAGAATAATGGGGACCGAGGGGAGTCTTAAGGAAAGAGCCTTTTTCTTTTGCACTATTTCAGTGGAGACGGAGGCAGGCAGGTGCCGAGTTTCCAGGTGTGCACCTGTGGGAATCTCATGGGCCTCCCAACCTGTAGAAGTTCCCTGGAGACACTTGTAATTTTTTAAAAACCACTTTATTGGGGAATGATTGACGTACAAAAAGCTGTACGTATGTAAGGTGTACTACTTGATGGGTATGGAGGTAACTACACACCCCCAAAACCGTCACCGCAGTCTGTGACATAAACCTATCCATCACCTCCCAGAGTTTCTCCTGCCTCTTTATTTATTGTTATTATTTGATGATATGGATATTATCAAACATCGATTTGTATTGATAAGAGCACTTAACATAAGATCTATCCTCTCAGCAAATGTGTAAGTGCCCAGCACGGCACCGTTATCTATAGACGCTGTGCTGACCTCTAGGCTTTATTCATCTTGCATACGAATAAATTAACTGGAACTCGGGGGCGGGGAATGGGCGGGTGCAGTCAAAGGACAGAGATGTGGGTACCTTTTCCATTCCCTCCTAAGCCTGTACTCCCAGATCCTTATAGGTGGAAATTTTATTTTACTTTGATGTTTTTCAAACAAAAACAATTTTATTTTTCCCAGTTATAAAACTGACACATGCTCAATCTAAAAATCCAAATTAAGAAAAAACAAACTCATCCAGAATTAAGTAAGAATTGTTTGAAGCTCCCATTGCCTACCGTTAATTGCTGCAAACATTTAGGTTAATATTTTCCCAGAAACCTCTCTTTCCGTAGATATGTGTGTGATTGTGCATCTGTAATTTCACTTACACGCGGCCTCAGTGTGCATGCTGTTGGTCCCTGGTTTGTTCACTCGGCGGTACCCTCCACATCTTCCATGTCAATAAAACAGCATCCTTTTTTTTTTTTTTTTTTTTTTTGAGACAGAGTCTCACTCTCTTGCCGGGGGTGAGTGCCGTGGTGTCAGCCTGGCTCACAGCAACCTCAGACTCCTGGGCTCAAGCGATCCTCCTGCCTCAGCCTCCCAAGTAGCTGGGACTACAGGCATGCGCCACCATGCCCGGCTAATTTTTTCTATATATTTTTAGCTGTCCAATTAATTTCTTTTTCTATTTTTGGTGGAGACAGTCTCGCTCTTGCTCAGGCTGGTCTCGAACTCCTGAGCTCAAACAATCCGCCCGCCTCGGCCTCCCAGAGTGCTAGGATTACAGGCGTGAGCCACCGCGCCCGGCCACAGCATCCTTTTTAATGACCACACGGTATTCTATTGCAGGGGGTGTCGCTAATTACTTAACCATTCAGTGTCCACTAAGTGATAAACATTCTTGCTGCCACTTTTCCACTCTTCATTCAGCAAGCATTAACTG